>PVIC010003098.1:44076-71531 GCA_004025085.1 Thryonomys swinderianus
TGGGGCTACAGGCGCGGTCACCACACCAGGCTCTGAATTGAATTCTTAACAAAAGAAAACAAACTCATTTCTTCGTGCAGTCCAGGTCTTTTAAGTTTACATGCCTAGAGAGTTGCATAAAAATAGCATAGGGCTGAACCTTCCAGGGAAGTTATTTTTTTCTAAGGGAACGATTTCTGAAAATTGGGACTGAAATTACAGTTTGCACATTGTAATGCATTGAAAATTCCCTTCTACTTTACTCTAAATAGCATTGTACTATATCCAATTGCAGGAATAGAATAAAATTACCACAGGAGATTTCTGAGTCTTATTCTTAAACCAAAGTGCTGCCTGTTACCCATGGAAACTCCATGAATGGGTAAAGATAGCAAACCAGGGTGACAGCCATGTTAATGCTCTATGGATTGGCCCTTACTGTTGGAAATAAATGTGTTTTGCATTTTACCTCATGCATATACACTTAAAATATGAATATATATACATAAACATGCACATAGAAGTTTATTATATAAGTTTACCTGCATATATTATAATTTTGTTATTAGAAGCTGTGTCATTAGGACATAGTTCTACGAACCTTTTCATATCAAGAGAGGAATGAACAAAGAAAACTGCAAAAAAATTATTTTTTTGCCAGACACAGACCAAATTTTCCATTGCTACAAAATATGATTTATTAACATAATTAACAATGATGTCTTGGAAAGAGGGCTTGGGGGAATTCAATTTTTTTAAATGACCCTCAGATATATTTTCAATGCCCTGAAATTATTACTTTTTCCCCTAAATCTGTAAATGTTACAGTTCTCCAAATTTTTCCATAAAAATCTCCTGTTCTATTTTTAATTATTCACTTACTTTCCTGCCATTTGTCCCAAGAAGCTATTGTAAGTATATCCTGCCTTTTTGTATGCCATCAAATTCTCCTACTTGTTCTTACCGTAAGATTTATCACAATCTATCATTTCCTTTGCCTATGGTTTTACCGCATGGTTAAGTGTCCTTAGTACCAAGTGTTACTGGGCTGAGTGGGTGTCAGCCACCTCTGGAGATCACACACAGCTCTTTTGTGACATTTCTGCCGCGGTGCATATCCTGAATCATATTATGAAGGAACATCAGGCAAACCCAATTCGAGGAACATTCTACAAAACAACTGGCCTTTCATGTTCAGAAATAACAGGGTGATACAGGGATCACCTTGCAGATGAAAGGACAGGGATCTATAGCAGATTAAAGTCTAAATGAGAATTAAATTGTGTCATATAGTGGTACAAATTCCCAATATTGAGTGTGATCATGACGTGTATATACAATCTACCAAAAAGATAAAAATTAATAAAAAAAAGAAGGCCAAAGTGATACGTCCATTGTGTGCATTGTATCATACTGGCTTGAATCCTGACTTGGGGAGAAAATGCTACAAAGGATATCACTGAGGCAACTGGGAACCATTGAAAATCTACGGATTTTAATAATTTTGCTGTGATTATAGAAGCTATAGTACTTGTTCTTAGGAAATGCATCTGAAGCATATAAGGAGAAAGGGCCCGATGTCTATAATGTCAACTCGTGATTTAGAAGCCCATCTACCCACACAGTGGGAGAATCACATAGTAATGAGCAAATGCCAACCAATAAAAAGCCTGTGTAGAGTATACTGGACTTTCATCATACATTTGCAATTTTTATAAGTTTGAAATTATGTCAAAAGGAAAACATACTAAAATAGATAATAAATATCCACTCATTTCATTTTATTACTTACCTTCATTAGGCTCAGTTTAGGCCTTCATGTTATATGGCATAATAATCTTTATGTTTCTTTTCTCAACACTAATCTTGAAGTCCTAGTTATATAGAGAAAGAACACCAGCTTTCCTGATATGTTCCACTGTAAGTGGTGAGGAATCTGGTATAGGGCTGAGTTTGAATACAGACATGTGCAGATTGAATGACAGAACCAGCTGATGGGGACATCAAGCTGACGTGATTCCATGTGGCAGGAGACATCCAGCTGTGGAGGCCCAGAAGCCCCCGGAAGGAAATTTGAGAAACGACACTTTGTGAAACTCATGCAGTCAGGAAGATAAGGGGTGCTAATCATTTTTCAATAGTGTTGGAAGCAAAATGAATTCTTTTTGAAATCAGAACAGGAAGGGAAGTGTAAAAAGTGTTAAAACTAATTTTAGTTGCATTCCAATATTATTCCTTTCCTAATTTTACTTTCAATTAAATATAATTTTAATTATATCTCACATATGATCTAAACAGTAAAGTTCAAAGTTTCTGACCTATCAGAGGAAAATAAGTAGGAACGTGTGTGGGGGGGGGGAGAGGGGAAGAGAGACAAAGAGACAAAGAGGTTAAAAAGAGAGAGAGGTTAAAACGTCGCTGAACACGCTGAATTCCATCCAAGGCCACGAATTAGATCCCAACAGACTCTGTGGACACAGAGGCAAATTATCAGGTCTGTATTTTGCAAGAGGGTACAGTTTGAAGCTAGGAGTGAAGGGAATGTATGTCAAACAGATTATAAGAGGCTTAAAAGTCTGCAGAGTAATTTGGTGCTCTGAGAAGAGATAGGAGGGTCTCCTGAAAAGGGGTGGCTATCAGAGAAAGCTTGAAGGGAGCTTGAGGCACAGAAAGTGGCAAAAGAAAACAGAGAAGTATGGGAGAACATGTCAGTGTTCACTTTCCACCCTTTTAACCTCTTGGGAGAGGTAAAATCAGGGGATTTTGAGCGGAGCATGTTGGTGCAACCTGTACTTCCAACGCCCGGGAAGCAGTGGCAGGAGGTTCACCGTGCTTTCTAGGATGGCTTGCGGTCCACAGTGAGCTCAAAGTCATCCTTAAGTATGCAGGGAAACCTGATCCCCAAGGGGAAAGGGGACTTTGGGTTACTTTGTAGCCTGAGGTCTAAGTCCTTATCAGTAAAATTAAAAACATGCAGTCTCTTCGCGTTCATCTTGAGGTCTCGTCAGACTTACTTGGGGTTTTCTATCTTTTCTACACAGCATAGGTGTCATCTCTGAAGCCACTAAGCTCGACATTTTCTGCTTCATGGCATCCATACCCGTGGAGTCTTCTGAGGAAAGTCCAGCCACTGAAAAAAGAGTCTTCTTTGCTTTATAAGAGTAATTTGTAATGAGTCTCATTTTCTCACCCTCATGCTTTTCCCATGATCCGATCAAAAAAAATTAAAATTCCACAGGGCACTCTGTGCTCGGGGCTCACTCTCTGGAAGGTGTGCTCAGACCTCTTTAATATCACCTGTTCAACTAGAATCTGCTTTCTGGAGCTCTGCTTAGGTACATGGTGAGGCTTCCTTAATCTTTTTGTATCTTAAATCATTTTCTCTTTTATTACATTAACTGAATGCAGGATACTTTCTTTGGCTCTATCTTCTACTTTACTGGTGGTCTCTTCAACTGCATCTATCAACCTGTCCAGAGAGTTTTTAATTTCTAAAACTTTCAATTCTTTAAAAAAATAAACAGTGTTTTTTATAGTCTCATTTTTTGGCTTTATTTTCATGTTCTTTTTATTTCTTTAAAGTTAAAAATGTAATTGCTCTAACCTAGATCTAATAATTCCAATATTTCAAGTCTGTGTGGTTGGTTTTTGCAGTCTCTTGTCTTGGTTGACTCTATCTTGCATTTTGTGACAGTTTTTAGTGGGAAATCATATTCTTTGTAATTATGGGAAGTTTTTGACATCTAAGTTGAAGTAGTGTATGTTCCCAAAGACAGTCTGTTTTTGCTTCTCTCACTTTTCTGAGGCTCATAAATTCTTCAGCTGGACAAGTTGAAATAAAATTTCTGCTTTATAGTTACAGAATTATACAGGTAGATAGATTTGAATTTTAATGGCATAAATCAAGATTTCCTTAGATTTACTCTGAAGTTGAGACTTTTTCTGTATGTATGGTCCGTAGTAGTCCCAGAAGCAGAAGTTGGTACTAAGCTTTCCGACCACCAGTGAGAAGAGGGAATCTCAACCTTTACATTGCTACAGAGGCCAGAAGAAAAATGGCCCCACGGCTTTGGAGAAATGCAACAATGTTTGGCACTAAGTGAGATGGGGTTTTCCTGGCTGCTGATACTGTAGGCACCATAATCCCTACTTTTGCTTGGATGGCAGAAAGGTACAGGCAGCTGCTCCAACACCAGTTAGATTGCCAAACTGGGTGTCTTTGGAGTGTAAAGGAGATCAAGAAGACAAATTACTCTTTCCGCTGCTTGTTATGTTAGTTGAGTTCCAAAGTGAGGTAACTCTTCCAAGAGGCTTCTGAATTCTTAAGCTTACACTTTTCGTTTTCTTAGACGTGTCCAGACACATTGGAATCTCATACAGCTCAGACATGGAAGATAGGTATTTTTTAATTTTTTAAAAATTTAAGCTGAGGGGAATTTTCCTGTAAAGGACATAAATAGATGGGTCTACTATCATGTAGTAAAAGTGAGTCATAACATTTGTTATACTCTTTTTTAATGGCATGGTCCAACCACCTTAAAAATATTTCCAAATAAATTCAAATGAAAGATCAGAATGTTTTGAAGTTAAAGAACATCTTCTGTAATTGTACCTTCACGTATTTTATACCCTGTTCTAATTATATTTTAATTTGGTTGTCAGTAAAGACATTTATAAAGTGAAAGAATGCTTTGTTAAATGACTGCTGAGAGAAAAGAAATGAGCAATTTTTAAGAGTTTTGAATGAAGCTTGATTGGGAGATATGTTTTCTAGAATAATAAGCAGATTAGAAGTATTAATCCACTTATAGTAAGTAGATTATATATGGCCAATGAAATTCTAGATTTCTCTTTAAACTTAAATCAAAATATGTGAAAATATTTGTTAAAAACCCATTTGCAAGTCAATCCTTGGTAATTAACATTTGGAAATCACAGCCAAAACATGGTTTGGGAGAGTTGAGAAAGAGGAAACTATATTGTGAAACACAAAAAGCTTAGTGAATTGGTAAAACCAGTTACCACGAAGTGATGTCTCAGAAGTTGGGAGAATAAACTTCAGTCAAAAGAGAAATGAGTGCGTTGTAATTTTTGTTGGAGTTTTTGTTGAAACAAAGGGCTGAAAGCAATTGTGTATCTCCCTTTTTCTTGTGCGGTGGAAACAGAACTAGCATTATAGGAAGAGCTTTCTATCATTTCTCAGAAATAGTAAAAAGTGCTGTGTAGATCTCATGGAGTGAATTTGAAAGACTATGATATAAACTATCCTAATTGGCTGGAACTCTTGCTGAAGACAGGCCTTTCACAGGAGATGGGTGATGCAGGCTCCACTGGAAATTACTAGCAGCTTCTACCTATTTCTAAAACTTTTGAGTTCAGTGGAAGTAAATTATACTCTTTGATGTAATTTTAAGTTTCCCAGTGTTTTTCATGTGCCATCTATGATAATAATGACTTTAAATTTACAGTCAAATGTTTTGTTTTTAATGATTTCTATAGCTATTTTTTAATTTCTAATCCTTTTTCTCTTTTGGACAAGTTCTTCACAAAGACATAAAGGCCACGTAGCAGACAGAACAGTTAGATGCCAACTTCTGTTTGGGAAGCAGGAAATTACCATTTTAGCTTCAGGATTTTCTTTTTTTTCCCTTCCTCAAAAATAAGAAACCCTGTGTTGCCAGCTAGAAGAACTCTGTTTAGTGGAACTATTCAAAGAAGTGAGTAAATTCTCAATTTATGATTTTGCTAAAAGTCTTAGAAGTAGCCTGAAGAAAAGTCATTTATTTTCTCCTCTGCCCTAAGTTGGAATTGAATTAGTTCCAATGACACTGTGGTACTTGTCTCCCACTGGCTGCTTTGACATGAAATTGGGAAACATAAAGAGATAATTGTCGATCCAAAGAAACTTTATTTTTAAGTGAATAATCAATCACTTTTAAGGATAGGATGGGACTGGCATTTAGTTATGAACCTCAGAGTTTGTATTTATTAATCAAGGGAGGAAGTGGATGGGCTATTTATACTGAAACACTGTGTTCTCTAAGTTGCATAATTAATAGAAAGCCTATTTTTAAATTGCTGAAGTAAAATGATGTGAAATCCCTCAGTTTAAATTTACATCCAAATTATAAAATTTCACTGGAGGGTAGTTTGTTTTCCATATTATAAAATTTATTTCCCCCCAAGCTTGGGACATAAATTGATTCCCTTAATTTGTTCAATTTTAAGCATTATATTTTCCAAATTTGTGAGTTTATATTATGTACATGGAGCAGAATTATCAGAAAATATCAAGTAAACCACCCACATGCAAAACACGGCATATAAGCAGCTGCCCATGAATTGGGTAAGGTATACATGATTTGTCAGTGCCAATTGATTGGTTTAAAAGTTTTAGTAAATGAAGAGTTGTTAAAAAAAAAAGCCAGTGACATCCATCCCATTTATTGCAGTGAGCCATCTTGCAGAAATCTTTATCTTAGGAGTTATGTTTTCATCGGGAGAGTAGAAGCCACAGCTTTTACCTGGTAGGCAATGAATGAGTCCTGCTCTTTCTTCTAGTCCCTATTCTTGGTGTCCAGGTGTTGATGGGAATCAAAGTGACCACTGTGTTGGTGAGTAGTAACCAAGCTGAGCTATTTGTTAGAACACCGTGTACTCATGGTCCTGAAAATGGATATGAATCAAGAAACACAAACTGTTATTTTCCCGAGACCTTGATAGAGGGCTCCCTTTGGATGGGGACATCTTGGTCTATCAATCGCTAAGCAGGACAGATATCCAGAGATGACTGAAGTGATGTAGACACACAGCAAGTGGAGATAAGCAAGCTAAAAGGGAAGGAAAGAGGAGCTAGATCCTTCTGTGCTGAAAGATCCACCCACCGCCAGACTTCCCAACCACACAGTCCCCCATTCTGCCTATCTTTAAGCCAGCTTGAGCTGGATTTATAATAAATACAACCAAAAAGTGTCTTTCATGTGTTTCCAATACAGATCTTCCAGTAAGACTTTACTGTAATTCTGCTGCCTTCTTTCTGTTGCCTTTTCTTTCTTTTGCTCCGAGTCTGACTGATAACCAGATATTTTAGAGTCTGTATGCTAATTTAATGACAAACGTACCAGAGTACAAACAGTGACTTCACACCACATTTCAAACAGAGACTCCCCACTGAGAAAACACTCAGGCGTTTGTTGTTACCGTGGCCTTGGGTAATAACTTTGGGGATAATGCTTTCACTCACGGCTACTGTTGAGCTGGGAGCGCCCTGGGAGTCAACCTGTAAGACAATGCAAAGAAGACCATATATTCTTTCAGGCACTTGTAGCTGTCATTTCATTTTTTGAGAGTTATGAATGGAGGTATTGTTGCAAACAGCTGCATCGTGAAGGCATTTAAGCCAGTTATTACTGCCTGTGGTGTCTGTGCTCAAAATGTTGCAAACACTGAAATTACGATTTACGGAGGTGAAAAATCTAAGTTTTATAAGATCTAGCTGTATGCCTGGCACTGTTTGCTCATATTATTAGACAGATTCCTTTGGAATGATGATTCTGAGTACTTGCAGTAATAAAGAATTCAAGAGAATTGACTAGAATATATCCTCAACTTGATGATATATTAATTTGCAGTGCAGTATGGCAGTATGAATGCTATTTTTAATTTATATAATTATTTATCAGTAATTTGTGTTAAAATCTATAGTATATGGAATACAATCTGAGGACTCAGATTATAATACATTTCTAAATAGTACATTTCTTAGATGATCATTAATTTGGTTAAACGAAAGTGGCACATTTTCAAATTGAGAAAAATAATTTCATGGCTCCAGTGAGAATTCTTGATATATTGTCCAATTCATCCTTTTCTTTTGGTATGTAAGTATCTAGTATTAACCGGGTATGGTGGTACATGCCTGTAATCCCAGGGTTCTGGAAGGCTGATGCAGAAGGATAGCAGATCTGAGCTCAGCTTGGACAATTAGCAACTTAGTGAAAACCTGTCTCAACAAACAAAAAACAAAAGGTAGAAGGGTAAGGCTGGGGATGTAGCTTACATTAACTGGAATGGGAAGGACATGTGATAAAAAAGGAATTAAGATGTGTTATGTCCATGTACTAACTCCACACAAGGAAAATAAGCATTATGTACTACACATATATACTAATGAAAAAAATCAGTACACTCAATTTGGAGAATTAATCTCTATTAAAAGTCTTTGTTTTTTCATCTTTCCCCAATCATGATGTGACCCTTCACCTAGATCAGATCTCCCTTTGGTGAAGGTTGGTGTCAACCTGATAAAATAAGAGGCCCCTGGAATATGGAAAAGAGACCGGACCCTGGGAACCCCAGGCTGATGTGCTGATTGTGCCATTCAGGGTTTGGAGCCAGCTGAAGGAGGAGGGTCACTAAGCTGTGGTTTGGAGGGTATTTATCACTTACTGATGCTCTTCAGCTCTACTCTGCTTCTCCTCCTCTTTCTTTTCTTTTTCTTTTTTTTTTTTTTGAGGTAGGATTTCACTGAGTCAAGGGTAGCCCAAGCTACCCTTGAACTCAGCCCCTAACCTTGAACTGTTTGGTGATCCTCCTGCCTCAGCCCCTTGAGTCCTGGGATTATAAGTGTGTGCTACTACACCCGGCTTTGTGCTCTGTTTCTGGCCACCGTGGGACAAGCAGCATTGCTTCACCATGCCCTTTTATTGCGATGTTTCTCCCCTGGAGCCAGTTTACCCTGGATTGAAGCCTCTAAAGCCATGTGCCAAATAAATGTCTTCTAAGCTGTGGGTGTCAATTGTTTCCCCAGCAATGGGAAAGGCGACTGATATAACTAGCAGAAGAATTTCATAATCTATCTTCAGTGCTTTATCACTTATGATATTACCTAGATCGTTCACAGTTTCAAATCTTCTAATTCTCCTTAAAATTAAATTAGAAGTGACCGGAGATTTAGCTCAGTGGTTCCAGTGCCTGCCTCACAAGCGCAAGGTCCTGAGTTCGATCCTGGTAACCACATACAATGCTGGGCGTGATGACTCATGCCCACCAGCAATCAATACTCCAGACCACAGTGCTGGGCGTGGTGGCTCACTCCTGTCATCCCAGCACTGGGGAGGCAGAGGCAGGAGAATTGCTGAGTTCGAGACTTGCCTGGGCTATGTAGTGAGCTGAGGGCCAGCCTGAATTACAAAGCGAAACCCTGTCTCAAAAAAAAAAAAAAAAATTAGAAGTTATTCCAAAAGAATGCTTGTGAAAATTACCAATAGAAAAAATTTCAGTTGGTTTGCATGTTAATAGAAGATATGGTATCTATTCAGTCGATATGAATGACACTTTCCAGATATTATTATGTTGTTCAATCATAGTTCTTTAATTTGAAAGAATACTATGGATCAGTGGTGGGAAAGCGAAGGTCTGTGTGCCCCAGCAGGCTCTTGTTATCATAGGAGGCTCTCAGAGGTTTGTTATCTCTGCTGTAGATCATAGGGTATTTTTTTTGAAGGAAGGTATCAGATAGGTCACCTAATAGTGTGCTTATTTCACAGTGTGTCAGTGAGTATGCTTTGTGGTGCATGTAACAAAACCTTCCTTAAATAAAAATGGGAATCTGAGCTCATAAATCTGAATATTCTCCATAAGAAAAGATACTTTATCCAGGACTTTTAATTCTATGACTAGGCTTGAAATTCTTTCTGTAGTTCTCATTCCTGCTTCCTGGTGGTCGGCTAAATTCTGAGATAGAAGTCTCTACTAGGACGAGCAGTTCCAAACACATACTGCTGGCACTTCCATGGGACGGAGAGGCTGCACCTCCCTGATACTTCAAAGAGAGTTTCACAAGTGAGTTTGGTTGTCCTGATGGGCCTGACTTGAGTCATGTTGCACTGATTTCTTGATCCTCTACTAAACAGGTTCAGATCTGCTGACTGGCTGAAGTCAACCAGCCCCACTCTTGGAGCCGTGGATCAATCCACGCCAATTGCACTGCGAGGTACTCAGGTCTCTGTGCCTGGAAAATATGCATGAGGGAAGCAAACAAAGAACACCAGAGAGTGAAATCTGAAAGAACCTGAGGGACAGGGCTGATCACACAGTGCGCAGGAAATCTTCCTCTACAACCTGATTTAGAATCATTCTGTCAACAGAGGTCTATGAACCGCTGTACAAATTCATGCTGTCAGCACTGCGTTGAGTTGTGCAAACTCTAGCACCATCTGGAATGGTCTGAAATTCACGACGTGTTGAATAAAAACTGTAGGTTTCTAGATTTTCCGAATTAGAATCTGTGGGCACAGGGCTCAGAATTTGCACTGAAATATTTTCTATGCAAATTTCCTGTGCACTAAAGTTGAAAACCATTGTTATGTAACTTAACAGACTTTCCAAACTTTCCTAACACATCTGCCTCTGGGAGTGTATTTAATATTTTCAAAGAATCATTTTATTGACTTTTCAGTTAAGTCTATCTATACCTATTTCAAAACTAAGCTGGTCATCCATTCTACTAGGAAGAATAGGATGAAATCAAGAGAATAGGAAAGAATGCAAAAGACTGAAGGGCAGAGTTGAAAAACATTTTTATTCTACACAAATAAGAGCAAAGGTAAAATTGGTGAAGCCAGGACGAGCAGGGGAAATGTAAATATATTTACTGTGACAGCATCCTATAAAGCAAGCTCACCCACTTACATATACTATATATCTTCTAAACTCTGCTCAGTTGTCTTTAGATGTGACTGAAACATGAAGAGTTTTCTTAATCTGTAGGACTTTGATAGTAAAAGTAGGGTGTTGACAACAGGTATTGAAAATCACAACCTGGCTGTAGCTTTCAGAGGAAATACAGCATTCACTGCGTTGCTTTGAGATCTTTTTTTTTTTTTTTCCTTTTTTGACTGACAGCACCAATCCCAAGACAAATTTTCTCTGTACTTCATACAAATGGCTAGAGAGGATCTGTTGTCACCTATGTTACTCTGTAGCTTTTGTGACCTTATTGACAACATGTCTGGGGAGCAACTGTTGATAATGCTATTAGATAGTAAACAGTTTTGTGAAAGAATTGTGCAATTAAGATTATGATCAAAATAAAGCTGATATTTTTCCATTGTATTTTTTCCAATGCGATGGGATTTGTAAGATTAGAAAATTGATTCTTACATGCTGCTTGAGGAGAAAATAGTATAAACGGAGGGATGAGATAAACTTTTATATACAATAGTAAGTGGAAATAAGATTTAGTGGACTATCGTCTGAGACCATAATAGATAGTTACTAAGTATTCACAAACAGTGAGCACTCAGTATTGTGAGCATCATAAGCTGTTTTCTACAATTTATATCCAGTGATATATTTAATCTTTAGCATCACCCTGGAAGAGAGATTTTGCTATTGTGTCTATTTTTATTGATGAAGAAACTAACACACGGGGAAGCCAAATTTTTTTCTGAGTTAAAATGAAAATGTCTATACTCTTAGTGGTCAAATTGTTGAGTGGCTACCTATGATTTTAACATGTCATTATGAATCAAGAATTTATATTACAATTTTCCAATGTCCTCTTAGAGTGAGTTCTATAGAATAAAAATAGGGGATATAAATAGAATAGTCTATGTTAGGACCCCCTTATCTGTGGTGGTGTTTTCCATGGTTTTAGTTACTTATAGTCAACCAAAGTCTGAAAATGTTAAATGGAACATTCCAGAAATAGATAGTTCATAAGATTTAAATTGCTCACCCTTGTGAGCAGCATAATAAAATCTTGTTCCATCTGTTCTGTCCAGCTCAGAGCAGGAAGCACCCCTTTGTTACATGTATCATGCTGTATGTGCTATGCATCCCTCAGCAACTGTCAAGCATATCAGTTCAACTGGGGCAGTCTCAGTATATTGCTGTGATTTTCTTTTATTATTTTTATTATTAGTTATTGTTAACCTACTGTGCATAACTTATGACTTACATTTCATCATATACATATATGTATATATAAAGAATAAGACAGGTTTGGTCCTATTGAGATTTCAGACATCAGCTGGAGACCTAGGAGTGAATCTCCATGGATAAATGGAGGCTATTATATTTAGTAGCAAGTGACAATATATAGAATTTCTGAGTAGAATTTCAAGGTATTGACAGTTAATGGTTAGTAGATGATTTGGTTTTAAAAGGTTTCTAGTATGGTGCAACAGAGACTAATCTAAGGTATATGGGACACTGTTCTCTACAATGACAACATTCAACTACCATTAGTTTGGTAGGTCTTTGAGTTGGGTAGGCAGAGGTGCACATGGATGTGTTTAAATTATTCAAGGTAACACTTCTTGGCCTTTTGGCTAAGATCAAGCGTAAATTATTCAAGTTTTCCATTTCATTATCTGTAGCCAATGTAGCCATTTTGCATTGCAAGATGGTGGAAGCATGTTAGGAATTTACCAGTGGGCATGAAACACGCGACCACTCTAGAGCTACAGAAGTTCCTAAAGCCTCTGCTTGTTTTCCCTAGCACTTCTGCTACCCAAAGGCAGCTGCTGTTGGTTGTATCAATGCCATGTAGTTATGACTGCTGTGTCAGTTATTCATCTCTCATTGCTGAGATAAAATACCTGACACCCAGAGTGAAAGGGGGAAAGGTTTATTTGCCTTATAATTAGAACAGGACTCAGCCCATAATTGCCTAGTCCAAGCTGAGTGGCAGAAGACATGGTGGAGTTGGAAGGCAGCAAAAGCAACAAGAAGCCTTAACAGAGTCTTTCTGTCCTTCTTATCCCATCCAGACTACTGGGATTGGTGCAGTGCCAAGCCAGTTGTGTGCAGACGACGAGTGATCACGCACTCTTAATCTAAACAACCTAAATTCCAGATTCAGCCATGTCTGGAAAAGAAAGTCCCATCTCATTTGCCTGAGCCTTGGGTGGGGAATCTAAACATAAACCAACACAAGTGCTTAAAGTTTACGTTATATCTGAAGTAAATTTTAGTAACAATGATAAAAATAAGCTGAAAAATCTCATTTTCAGAACAACATAGTATTTATGCTCTTCAAGTATTCTCCTTCATAATTGGTCTTTTACAGAGAATGTTATATATTTGTAATATTACTGCTTATTTAATTGTGCATCCTCTTTTGTACTTAATTTTCACATGCTGCTATAAGTTTTGTAATTGTTGCTATTTGAATCACTACCCTCAGACCCATGGAGTTGATCATTATGTTTTATGGAACTGTTTTCTGATTGTTGGGGTTTGTAGATTTTTTTTTTCAGTCAACTGACATTTTAAGAATAAGACCACAAAGTTAGCTTTGGGCCATGTACCAAATCCTGCCCATGACATTTTTGTAAATAAAATTTCATTGGAGTCACATAAACTTATTTGTGTATCATGTATTTTTGTTTTTCAACCATAACAGCAGAACTTAGTAGATGTGACAGAAAGCCTACAATATTTATTAATCAGCCCTTTAGAGTAAAGCTTTGCCAACTCTAAATTACTATCTTAGTGACCAAATTGATTTTGGATAATTTCATTAAGATAAATTCCCAGGGTTAGGATTATTTGTCTTAACTGCATGAATATCATACAATTTCTGTGGCTTTACAAATTGTTTTCTGAAGCTGTTATAATCTTTTATAATACTACCAACAACATCTAAGTGCTTACTTCCATGCAATTTTGTTAAATTTGCATTTTGTCATTTTGTTTTCCTTAATTTAATGACTATCAGTAGTGTACATTATTGATCTTTTTCTTTGCTTTTGTTTGGAATGACAGCTGTTCTTTATATATTTATCAGTTGTTTTTCTTTTGTATGAAATATCTGTTCATGTTTCTTATATGCTAATCTATTAGTCTTATTGCTTCATTCGTTAATTTGTATGAGCTAGTGAATGGTTTCCTGACTTACATTAAAAGAGCCAGCAGTAAGATATGTTGGTCAATGACTTACTGCATACAAATATGAATAAATCACATGAGTATTTTGTGATTCATTAAAACGGATAGAAAAGTCAGGCTTATAATAATTATGAATGCCACCATTTAAAGCTTGAATATCTGTGTTACTGATGTAAATAATACCAATAGCTTTTTTATTACTCTCTAAATCTTTAAGCTGAACTCCTGCAAGGGAAATATGTCGTTTTTATGTAATGAAAATATTTTCTTACATTGTGTTAAATTTCTCATTTGTGTATGACTCATGAAAGTAGACAACCAGCTTAATGCTGTTGCTAAATAAAAGAACCCTGTTACAATAATCTTTTCTTCTTAAGATGAAAAATGCTGGCAACCTTGAACCTCTTCCACTCTGTTTATAAAAATTAAAATGTCTATAATAAAATTATAGGAGAGAAGTCTGTGACCAAATGAAGGATAGCATTCTCAGACGGAAAGGAAGAGGCTCTCAGGGAAAAAGGAGCAGGAGATTTTACTTACGCTTGTTTGTAATCCTAGGGAGTTTTTTGGTAGTTAGGAATCAGTAAAATTTTGAGGATATTAAGTAGATGGACAATGTCAGATTTCCTTCTAGTCTCCCACCTATGCAGGGATGTGGGTCCTGTCACCCCAGGGAATGAGAAAAACAATTTAGCCTGAAGTAAAAATATGATCATTCAGGTTTACTCACAAAGCCAAAGCTAGATTTTGTTCGTTTGTTTTAGACAAAATCTCAATTTGTAGTTCAGGCTGTCTTTGAACTCATAATGTAGTCCAAGCTGGCCTCTAATTCATGGTTATTCTCCTACCTCAGCCTCTTGTGGTGGAATTTAGGTGTGCACCACTATGCCCAGCACAGCTGGACTGCTTAAGTAGGTAGCAAGACAACAACTTTGAAAGCCAGGCTTTAGTAAGAAGGAAACATACTTTGTAAATTTGTTTAGTGTTTGCTAATACAAAATTTTGATTGGTTACTGTATGCAAAATATAGCTGGAACTTAGGAGTGGGAGATATGGAAAAAGTTAGAAAGACCTCTCTTTTGATCCTAGATTTGGAGCAGCCAAATGAGAGAATGTGGGGCAGTGCTGCTCAGTCTTGTGGCGGGAAGGCAGCAGATGCTGTAGGAGAAACGGTGCCCTATGATTGGAGCAGGATGTGGCAGAGGCAGAGTTCTTAGTTCCCATTTTGCTGGGGCATCTAAATGTTCTTTGATGCTTTGGAGAAGGGCAAAAGACAAGTGGGCCACATTTTGTGTTGACTGTGGTATCCAAAGGCCAATATGCATGGCCACTTGAGGCCAGACAATCAAATGAAGCTCACTGAAACTCAGTACCTCCCATGTAAGAGCAGATGGACACATAAGATGAGTAGAGGAATGTAGGGAACGGGGGAAAGGGGATGTCAGTGGAACCTCTGCAATTAAGTTATAATCTCCTGTGAGCCCAACAGCATGAGGTGGGTTAACAAGCGGACAGAAATTAGACTTAGAGAAGAAGCTGAGCTTGAGCTAATCAGTGCTGCTCTGAGCAGCAATGATGAAAGACCCAGTTTGCCACACCTTTATTCAGTATGTCTAGAGTAACAAAATGCAACGAATGACTCAGGGTCCAGGGCTGATGCTGGCATTAGTCTTACAACCATGAGAAATTACTTAGATGAAGGTCCTAGGGGGTCTTCAGCTGGTGTAGTTCTGCCCTGGAGCATCACAGCACGAGGGACTTTGGGGGTCTTTGTTGTTATTGGGGATGAAGATAAAGTTATGTCTGCACATGCCATAGCTGGCCTGTAGGCAAGAAGACAAGGCCTAATTATAGTTTTAATTGTGAAGTTATTTTCTTCCCAAATTATATAGAATTGCTCCTGACAGAAGGAGATTCATTTCCTTTCCTTTAGTGCTGCACACAACACATGACTTGGTGCTAACCGTGTTTTCTAGCTAAGGGCATGAGCTGCCTGAGTTTGAAGCCAGTTTTCAACCCCATTAACTCCCTGACTTGGCCAAGTTGCTCCTTTTCCTCATCTCTAATATAGGTAGAATTGTTATGATAGTTTAAAATAATTTTTATAAAATGCTTAGAAAGGTGCCTGGTATACGTTAGCCCCTTCATAGTCTCATTTGAATTTCGCTGGAGAGGACCAGAGTCTTGACTTGAAAGAAGCTGATTCACAAGAGACCATTTAAACAATGACAACAACAACAAAAATTCGAGCATCTATAATAAGTAAGCGAGACAGTTCCACTGCCCAGTAGAAGATAGGTTGACTGTATGCAAATAAAGACATCAAATTGTCTTTGTGTAGTGATAATACTTGTAATTATAAATTTATAACCTCAGCATAAAAACATGACTACGGCCTCTCCATCCATCCCTTAAGCTTCTTTGCCCACTGTCTCTTCCTTACAGCCAAGTGTTTGGAAAGCATTCTGACTGACCCAAATCTATTTCTTCATTTCCCCGCTGTTTCTCAACCTTTCAGCTAGAATCCACCACATACTCTGCCCCACACTGCCCATGTCCTCCTCATTAACAAGCCTACTCAACACTTTTCTGCTTCTGTCTTTCTGCTGTTTTCAGTCTTTTTCTGCCTTATTCAAGCTATGGGATATTGCTCTTTGCCAATTATCCCTCATTTCTAGATGCTCCTTTGAACTTCTTGTAGCCATTCTTTTTTTTCTTGATTTGTGAAGAGTTGTTATCTTCAAACTCCCGGGTGTGGCAGTATTTTCTCTATGCCTCAACTCAACAGTTGCTGACTAGAATGCAAATATGCTTGAATCTTAAACACAAACTTTCTTTTGCAGAGCAAATGGCATGTATTTAATTTTTCTTCTTACTGGTGTGTCTCACGTGTTCTTCAAAGTCAGTATTTCCCTAGCTGAGCTCCACTTTTTCTTTCTCTACTTCTATATCCAGTCTTCCAACAGTAGGGTTAGCGATATTTAAACCAGAACCTGATGACCTACCCAGAAAACCTACCTCTCCTCTACTTAAAACATCCCCATAGGCCAGCCAGTTCGATGGATTCTTCATTTTCAGTACCATTTTTAGCAGTCATCTTTATAGTCTTGTTTCACTGTAAAACCTTCTAATTTGTACTTCTGCTGAGTCCAACCATACATTTCCCTATGAAAGACATCTTTCAAAGCCCAAATCAGAGCATATCACCTTCTTACCTAAACTCCTTTAATGAATTTCCATACCTTCCAGAAAAGGACTCTAAGCTGCAGAGCGAAGCTTAGCAGATGGAGCTCTTGTCTGGGCTGACGTCTAACCCTCCAACACACACTCCATGTCTACACCAATCTAGCATGATGGCCCGATCCTGCTACCTAGATTATGTTACTTTACACATCTGGCCTTGTGGGCGTACTATTCCATTTTTGTAGAATGCTTTTCCCACAGTTAACTTTCATATGCCTTTCAACATTCAGATTAGTATTATTTTAAGAAGATCTTTTGCATTTCTCTCCATTCAGCCCTTCTCTTTCCCTCACTACACACATTGTTCCTCTCCCCATTGTTTCTTGTGAAAACGGTGAACTCATACTGTAGTGTTGGAAAATCCGACACTATAGAATCCAGCTCCCTCATTAGTGAGCTGGATTCTCCTTGGGGGCACAAGTTCCTGTTTCTTCAGTGGCAAGCAATTGGTGCAGAACCAGCTTTTACTGAATAAATGAATGAATGATCATGGCTGAATGGAGTCTCTGAAAACTTCTGTTCTAACATGGAAGACAGAAGAGCCTTCACTTTTCAAAACCACGAGTGACCAGTAGTAGCTTAAAAAGCAGTATGACTGGGCCAGAGATTTAGCTCAGTGGTTCTGGCACCTGCTTCGCAAGCATCAAGGTCCTGAGTTCGATCCCCGGTAGCCACATACAATGCTGGGCTTGGAGACTCACGCCCAACAACAATCAATACCGCATACCACAGTGCCGGGCGTGGTGGCTGAGATGCCTGTAATCCAGCACTTGGGAGGCAGAGACAGGCGGATTGCTGAGTTCGAGGTTTGCCTGGGTTACATAGTGAGCTCAGGGCCAGCCTGAACTACAAAGTGAGACCCTGTCTCAAAACAAAACAAACAAAAAATGCAGTATGACTGAACACAGATGTTATTATTTTTCATACACTTTTTCATCTTTAGTTATTTTATGCTTACTGTATGGCCTCTCTTGTGAGCAAAAACTTTCCTCAGTATTCTACAATGTGTAATCTTAACAGATGAATGCATTTAGTAAATATCAACTTATGTCCTTTCAGATATTACTAAGTGAATATATAAGTGTTCTACATGAATTACTGATCATGAAAACCAAGTTTACTTGAACAAAGTAGCATTGCATAATGGATAATTACACAAGTTAATCTACAGGTCTTTGATAAAGGAGATAAAGTTTTGACATGTTAAGGAATGTCTCCATGTCCATTGTTTGGGACAGACCCTGAACTGCTTTATAATTAAATAAACCCTTCTCATTTTTCTTAAGCACTGGAGATAGAGCATGAGCTCACCTTTAGAAGCTGACACTTGATTTTTTTCCTTCTGAATTTCTTTCTGTCTCTTTTGATGAAATACAACATTTCTTTTTTTTTTCTCAGCTGACCCCTTCCTTGATGGTGTAGTAAAATGATAGAGAAATCCAGCTCTTCTAAAACGTTATCAACTTTACCTTTCTTAAATGGTTTTAGAAGTTTTCTTAGTTATTATCTGGGGATGCATATGACAAATAGACAAAACTCAGAAGCTGTTTCTTAGCTTTTCTTCTATTAGGGATCTCCTTTCTCTCCTTTAAGGTTCTAAGAGTAAAGTCTATTTCCTCATTAGACCTCCTCTTAAAATTTATCTCAGACAGGGCCGCCTTCATTTTTTTCTCCAATAACAATAACAACAACAACAGTAACAGTAACAACATCCACAGCCTTTTCATTCCATAAATTGGAAGCTTAGCCCTCAAATGTGGTCCAATTATTGTTTTAACTTTGTGTTATAAAAGCCTATTTTTATGTGGAATCAAACTGATTCTCAGAGGAGGTAAAATCTGATGACTTCTTAATTACTTTAGCAATGTTGAGGCATATCAGTTGTCACGTTTGGTTGCTGCTAGCATTCAGAGTGTGATTGCAAGTATGACAACACTGCCCTCTGATATATATATGTACTAACTTTTTCAACCCCAATAACACCTTTTATTTAAGAGTTTATTTTTCCTACTATTACCTAAGCTTTCTTTAATTTATAATTTAAATGGTATATGTTTTTCCTGTAGTACTTACAAACTTTCCATGTCATTAGGGTTTTGGTATGTTTTCCATGAAATCTAGTAATCTCTGACTTCTAGCTGCCAGGTAAGATTTATTTACATTCATTATCATCATGGACATATTTGGACTTGTGTCTAGTCCATAGGCTTTGTAAGTTTCTGTCACCATTAAAAACAAATTTTAAAAGTTCTGTCTTTAATCCAATACCTGAGGAATTTGAAGGTCTGTCAATTTCAATGTAACTTTTTTTCAGAGGTGTTTCTTGATCTTTGATTTTAAACTCAAGTTGCACAGTTTTCCTTTGGGGAAACCAGGAAGGTTATACTGTGGTTGCTTTCATCCAGGGGTGATTTGTCTTTGCTTCTGTTGGCTTAGATTCAGAGAAAACTGTATTTTCTGACTTTTCTAACAAATACATTCTCAGAATGTGGAGAGTATATTTTTCTATCTTCCTTTTATTGTTAAATATTATTTAGAATCATGCTCCATTTCATGTTTTCTTCGATCTTGGATTCATTTTTCTTGCCCTGCTTGCTATCTGCACATGGCTTTGCTTGCTGGCCACAGAGATGACACTGATGCCTGTTTGTGTCACTGTCTACCACTGAGTGCTTCTGTTCTCTTGGAGGTTTACATGAACTCAACCGTGAGTTATCTTTTATGTGGAATCCTCCTTACTAGCAAATAGCAGACGTTATCCTTTTTTTCTTCTTACAGAGAGCTGAAAAGGCTCATTTCCACAGTGTGCAATGGAGCACTAGGGGTATGCTGGGGATGATGGTGGTGATAATGATGGTGAAGGAGATGAACAGGAACAAGCAAATGATGCCAGGCCCTTTGGGTCTGCTTTAAATATTAGCACTGTCCACTGAGGCCTGTCTGTTGGATTCTAATGACAGTGAGGATGTAAACCTTAAATATTTGTTCAAATCAAATGAGAGGCTTCATCATTCCAAGTTAAATTTAATCATTAATCTCAGCACTAATGGTCCTTTAGGATAATTTCATGGCCTTTAAGAAGTATAGGTCTTTAATGTCAATAAAGGCTAAACACACAGAAGTCAGAAGAACAAAATCCTGCATGGGAAGAGAGAGGCCTGTGCCTTACACGAAAGACCACACCTCAAGTGCAGATAGAGCGGGCCAGAAGAGGAAGGTTTTTGGGCAAATGACTTTACTATTTTGATTCAGTGGTAACAATAACATTAAACACTCACAAATCATAGTGATTCTTCTTTTTTTATAGAAAACTCTTTATGGCATCAAATTCATTTATTCATGCTATTAAAATATGTATTATTAATTGAGGTTTGTTCAAACGTAGTCTTTTTAGAGTAGATTGGCTACAGATAAACTGTTATGTTTGATTTTCACTCAGTCCATGTTTATGAGTTTGTACTAAGCAAAAGCCCAGACTGGGAAAACAATTATGTTAAAGTCAAGATTTGTACCAAAATGTCACCATGCCTAAAAGATAAGCTTTCTGTAATTATAGGACGAGCTCTTCTGTAAGATTAGAGACTTTACTAATGTGTCACACTACATTTTGATATGTATAGGAAGGTAGTATATTTACTCTGAGCCAATACAAATGTATTAGAGACAATTTCTTATCCTGTTTTATTTAAACCTTCAGAAGAACTGAGGGATTTTTAGAAATTTAATTTTTAAAATGAGGCCAAGAGCAGCTTAATGACTTCTTTAGGGTCTTACAGTTAGTAAGTTATGAGACCAAGTTTGAAATCATGTAAGTCTGTTTTCAAAGCTTGAGTGTATTTATACATGTAGAATGATAGGTACACACATACACACATCTGCAAATTCCATTCCACAAAGGCAGATGAAGTAGGTTCTCTTTCTTGATTTTTCTTAAGCACTATCCCTTTATTTTTTTTGCTCACAGTCACCAGTGAGCAGTAATGTCACTATAATGGACATCATTAAAATTGCATGATCAAATAGATCTTCTTTGTATCTTAATTATATAATTTTTTTTACAATAATTTATAATAGTTTCTATTCATAGAAATATTATGAAATTAGCTAATACTGCCCTTTAAATGAGAGGAACAGTGTAACTTATTTGAAGCCACAGTGGCAATCTAGTTCAAATGGGAGCCCCAACATTTTGGGGAAACTTTAAAGACACCTCTGTTCCACGCTGTGGGGTTTTGACTAAATTGCCAAGAAAAAAACCTTAGCTTTGACATCTTGAAGTAGGCTAGATCTATCTTTGTAGCTATAAGGGTGGAATTTCTAATCTTCTTCTGGTCCAAAAAGAAATCTCTAATCTTTTGTTGGCCTTAAGGTCCAAAGAAGACTTGGTAAAGCCAGGCATGCCCATGGTCCTTTCTGAATACTTTCTTCGGAGCTGTCAAGTGTACTTTACTGACCAACTTGAAGGGCGTGAGGGTAATAAAGCAGCCAAAGAAGCATGACAAATTATTTTGAAAACTAGGAAGAAACCCTGCTACTGTGGCATAGCACTTTCTGTGTCCTGTAGCTTACAGTTCTTTGATCTGTACATATACAGGGAGAAATACATTGTCATCTTAATTAGACCAGCTTTAGGGTACAGACATGGTCTTTTTCCCACAGCTCATATCCATAGTTTGGGGCTCCTGGAAAGTCTATGAACTGGCAAAGAGCTCACTGTTTATAACTTAAAGCTAAAAGACTATTTGTAACAAAAATTATAAATCAAGTACTTAAACACATTCATTAAATACTAACATTAAATATGTGACTAAAATAATTATCAAGCTTATAAAACCACCTTCCTGATCACATAGAATTTGTAAATCAACAAGAAGAGAATAAGGAGCCGGGCATGGTGGCTCACACCTGTCATCCCAGCACTCAGGAGGCAGAGACAGGAGGATTGCTGAGTTCGAGCCTTGCCTGGGCTACATAGTGAGCTCAGAGCCAGCGTGATCTACAAAAAAGCGAGACCCTGTCTCAAAAAAAAAAAAAAAGAGAGAGAGAATAAGGAGGAAATTGAGTGAGTAGAGAAGTTTGTTGCTCAGGAGTCAGGAAACCACAGCCTTGGGTAGGTCATTGAATTTGGACCTTGTTTCTCTCTGCAGAACAATGAGGTAAGAACCACAGCAGCAGCTTCCAAACTTTCATGCCAGAGCTGACAGGAGCTGAACCACTTGTACTGATGCCGTAGGGAGAAGTCCAGTAACAATTGAGTTCACCTATTTGAAATAGGGGTGTGTGTGCATGCGTGCGTGTGTGTGTGTGTGCACGCGTGTGAGCTCTGAAGTAGTAGAGGTTCTGGGCCTTGCTCTTACCACTCCTTTTCTTCTTTGATATTCTTTGAGATCCTTCTTCAGAGTTCTTTGTAGTTCCGAGGCTATAATCCGAGAATAATTATTTTGAGAATTTAAAAATCTAGCTCCAAGTAATTATTACTTCATGAATTATTTTTACTTGAAACATTACTTAAGTACTTATGCAGGGTTATTATAAATCAGAGTTGTCTAAAATATCTTGTTTAGAAGGTAGATCAGACAGCTCTTTGGAATTAAACAATAAATCAAAGCGAGCTTCAAAGAATTTTCTATTTTTCCTATTATTTCTTTAAAATCTTGATATATCTGAGGGTGTATCTGAGTAATAAGGCACCTGGGTTCAATCCTCAGTATCAAACAAACCAACAAAACCCAAAAACAAATAGAAAGAAAGAAACAGAAGGAGGTCATGGGGACAAAGCCAGGAACACATAAATTGTTGTATGAATATTAATTAGTAAATTCAGAATAATTACTAGAATAAATTGGGTAGTTTATGTGACTTTAAGGAAAGAGATATGGAAAAGTCATATTCTATTTAGAAAAGAAAATGAATTGCCCAGGAAGAGACAAAGGAATACTAATGAGACGACGGAGAAAGTTATTTGTTAGAGAATGAAGCCCTACTACGCCAAGAGAGCAAAACCACAAAGACTGTGCCTGAAGCCACGTCAGGCAGCCTGACTGGTGAGCTCGCTGGGAAGGGTGCTTCGGTGAACATCTGCTTTCAACGAAAAAGGCAAATATCATGGCAACAACAATTCCAGGCATGCTACCAAGAAGGCTCTCTGCTCAAGCTAATTCATGTTATGTGCACATTTCCAGTTGCTTCTGGAATTCCAGACAGTGGGCTGATTTGGTCAACAGGCGGCTACGTGACAGATCAGATATAATCAGAGTAATTTTCATCCTCCCTGCACACATAAGAAGGTAAATTGCTGTACAGTAATGCTCTTGGATACATTTCAAAACTACGCACAGCAGAAAAGAAAGAAAATGGCTGCAAGAATGAGCCCAAATTCACAGGTCTAAACGTCAGTGATAATCTACATGCTTTGAAGACAGGTACTGATTTTCTGGCGGAGGCCAGAAATACTCACAGATGAAAGGGAAAGCAACAGCCCATGCAAGGCAGGGTTTGCAGAAGGACTTTGCCACAGAAAGATCAGCCCTGTAAATGCTGGGTGGGTAGCCCCGCAGCTAGGCAGTGTTTACCCAGCGTCAGGTACCATGTTGCATATGTTCAATTTTTACTCAGAGCCTCTCTCACTTTGTTCTGTGGAGCTTTCTTGTGCTGTAGAGAAATGAAGAATAAAGACTGCATTTTCTATACTCTCTTGTACTTTTGGTCCTGTGTACAAATTAAGTTTATGGGAAGTAGATGTAATCATGCAAGACTTAGGAGAAAGGAATCTTGCAGAACAAAGTAAAACAAAATTCTTACTGTGTTTGATCATTTTCTGCTGGCATCTAGGTTTGTGGGATTTTGCGGCAGAATTTTGGTGCAAATCATATCCTCACAGGGAGGGATGGAATCTATTTTCCTGTCTGTGTGACTTGCTTCGGTTGGTAGAATATGTGGCATGGAGGGTGGCCTTCCAGTTCCAAGTTTATGTCTGAGAGACTCGCCCCTTTCTGCTTTTGCTCCTGGAACCTTGCCTGCCCTGGCCACACGAAACAGAAGAGCCCTCTCCTTTGCTGCAGCTCAGCTAATCTCCAGCCGGCGTGGGAACCAACTGCTGAGCAGCCACAAAGAGCAGATGGAGAGCGGGACGGCACAGGTGAACCACAGAGTGATCCATGTGTGATATTTCTGTGGGCTTATTAATCAGTTTTCCTGTCATGTGCCCCAAATACCTAACGTCTACAGATGAAGGGAGGAGTCTCACTGCGGAATATCATTTCAGAAGATGGTGCTGTGCAGAGGTAGACACAATTCCTGCTTCTTAGTGATTTACTGAGCAAAGTGTAAAATTTATGAATAAGGTGTTTTCATAGAGCAATGCCTGATACGGGATCACAAAAAGAGTGGTCTGAAGCTAGGTGATGTGAGCTATTTTAAAAGCAGTGGTCAGGGAAGGGCCCATGGAAGCCATGATCCTGTTCTGAGCCCCAAACGCAAGGGCAGGGGCCATTCGAAAACCTAGATGGAGATCATTATAGGCTGGAGGACTGGGAAGCACAAACTCCTCCCTAAGTGAGGAAGGAGCTCCGAGCGAGCGTTTGGAAGAAGGCTGATTGGAGAGGGAAGGAGAGTGAGGAGAGGGAGGGCGTGAGGGTGAAGTGTTGTATGACTGACTTCTGGAAACTCCATGCGGCTGCAGAAAGTTGAAGTTACTTCGAAGCCTTCCCGATGTTAATTCTCAGCTCTTCAGAGCTGGACAGGGACACTTATCAGAGAATGATCAGACCAATCTCCCAAGGCTCCATTACTCCTGGGGCTTTTCTGAATCAAAACATGGACTGGGTTAGTGTTCGCAGTGGTTCATCCTCTGTGACATTAAGTTTCCCAGGAAAGAGAGTTCCTGGGAACACTCTTCTCTGTGGCTTCAAACCCCTGACTTCCTGCTCCTTCACATTTCTATTCCGTAGGGCAAAATTATTTCATTTAGGTAGACTAGAAAACAATCACAGGTAAGTATAAAGGATTTATATATTTACTCTTATAGGGATCAGTTGCGTATGAAAAGATGGTGTTAATAAATTGGATAGACTTTATTCTGGAGGACCTGCATATTTTGAGGACTTTCTGGATGCCCTTTCACCTTTGGGCTACTACTTGATTTAATTTCCTCATGCAGACAAAAGAAAGACAGCTTTCCACTGCATTTCTGAAAGACTGCGCTTTACACTAGGTACTCGGCATGGTAACACAGCACACAAATGCGCGCACATGATTCACTGTGCGATGTCCAATGACTACGTTATTAGTGGTGCATGGCTGACAGACCAAATGCATGTAGACAGGCCTTTTATGGGTCATTCTTTCCCAGGTAGCAATATTTGCTGTTTGAAGGCTGTTATTAGCTTAGTTTACTCTTGGGTAACATTTGACAACTTTTATTTCTCAAAGTATCTTATTACTATGCAGTCTGTTAATCCACTAGTATTTGTTAGCATTTCAGAAATTATACTCATGGAGATGCATGGGAATATATTTAATGTTCTGTCAGGGTTCCTGCCCATGCTCTGAAGTGCATTGATTTTTTGTTGTTGTTTTTGAGACAAGGTCTCGCTTTGTAGTTCAGGCTGGCCCTGAGCTCACTATGGTGCCCAGGCAAGCCGCCGTGAACTCAGCAATCCTCCTGTCTCTGCCTCCCGAGTGCTGGGATTACAGGCGTGAGCCACCACGTCCGGCATTGTGGTATGCGGTGTTGATTGTTGGTGGGCGTGTGTCTATGCCCAGCATTATATGTGGTTACCGGGGATTGAACTCAGGTCCTTGAGCTTGTGAGGCAGGCGCTGGAACCACTGAGCTAACCCTCTGGCCCAGTGCATTGATTTTTTTTTTTTCATCTGTCTTACTATCTTCTAGAAGAGACTTGACCCACAGGAACCCAGCCCCATATTGATGATTGACTCTAATCAAGGATTTCATTATTGGCTAACCTGTCTTTCTATTTTATCTTGAGAAATGCCTGTTGGCATTACTAACAAAATGCTTTCAAATGTTTTGAATTCTCATTTTGAGCAGATTTGAGTTCTCATTGTTTTAAGTCAAATATTGGTAGATTGTTTTGTAGACTAAATTCCAAGTTAACTGCATTGCTGTTTACTGAGAGAATCCTAATAGATGTGCTGGGTTATTATCATCAGTGCGATTCTATTTTGAGTGGACAGTCTGAGTTTGTTATTAGACAGGCAGATTTAGAGACAGGTTATTAGCAACAAAAACCTTAATTGTGGTTCTGCTAGTACCATTTCCTCATTGCAGCTCTGTGTTGACTTTGTAAGAAAGTATGATTTCTAAAGCACAGCTTTCTAAGTGTCCTTGGAGTGTCTAGATGTGGTCCATGCTCTGAATGGTTGTGCTGAAAAAGTGTGAGGTGATTTTTATGTGAGAAGAGCTTCCTCTAGGAGTAGCAGAGTATAATGTGAAATCAGCTTGCTGCTTTCTAATTGCATCGTTGCATAATGTCAGCTGCACAGAACTTCAAAGGCTCTACATTTTTCCTCTTTGTGATAAGGAATGGATAAGACAGGGTACTTTTGATTCAAAATACTTCAATTTTAGAACTAAGTTTAATTCTCTCATCAGGCTGCTCAGTGGCAGCCAGAATCCAGGTAAACTAATGATATATTTTATAAAAGCCAGATGAAGATAGGCCTCAAGAATCCTTAAAACGTAAATTCATTTCTTTCAAGATTTGAAATTTAAATTTCACAGGCCTTTTGGAATGTCTGGAATAATAAATCCCTTTACTGGCTCACACAGAGGCTAAAAGCCAGTGAGGCCCTCTCAGTATTCTCTTCTGCTTTTGTTTTGGTCATGTTTTCCCGAAAGCGTTTTCATTTTCTTTGGATAAAATTTTACTTCATAGAGACAGAAGTTGTTCTCAAACGTTTTAATACTTGGGACTGGTTCTTGGAAGACAGTATTTCTCTGTGTGGGATGAGGTATGTGGGGGGGACAGTTTCAAGATGATTCAGGCAGATTACATTTACTGTGCACTTTATTTCTGTTTTATTACAATTTATTCCCACGCAACTCAGACCCCTCACAGTTCACACTTGACAGCGGGGTTCGAACTCCTAGAGAGTCCAATGCTGCTGCTGCTCTGCCTGGACCCAGAGCTCAGGCGGTCACGTGTGCCACGCAGTGGGGAGCAGAGGCTGTAAGAGCAGATGAGACCCCCCGCCTGCCCGCTGCCTGCTTCCTGCTGTGTGGCCTGATTCCAAACGGGCCGAGGGGTTGGGGACCTGGAGTTAGAATGCAATTGATAAATAGTTAAATATCTTACACTCCTATTCCTGATTCTG
>PVIC010003099.1:0-71506 GCA_004025085.1 Thryonomys swinderianus
TTTTTCCAGCAACATTTGTTAAAGAGGCTGTCTTTCTTCCATTGGGGATGTTTGCCTCCTTTGTCAAAGATAAGGTGGCTTAGTGTATCCGGAGTTGTTTCTGGGTCTTCTAATCTATTCCACTGGTCCTCGGGTCTGTTACTTTGCCAGTACCATGCAGGTTTTATCACAACGGCTTTATAGTAGAGTTTTAAATTGGGGATTGTAATACCCCCTGCCACATCGTGGTTGCTTAGAATTGCTTTTCCTATTCTAGGTTTCTTGTGTTTCCAGATGAATTTTTGTATTATTTTCTCTAGCTCTGTGAAGTATACCGTTGGAATTTCAATCGGAATTGCATTGAATCTGTATAGTAGTTGTGAGAGTATAGCCATTTTGACGATGTTGGTTCTCCCTACCCAGGAACAAGGGATATCTTTCCACTTTCTGGTTTCCTTTTCTATCTCAGTTTTCAGAGTCCTATAGTTTTCAGAGTAGAGGTCTTTCACTTCCTTTGTTAGGTGGATTCCTAGATATTTCATTTTTCTGGGTGCTACTGTGAAAGGGATTGACTCCCCAATTTCTCTTTCAGTGAGTCTGTTGTTTGTGTAGACAAAGGCTGTTGATTTTTGAGCAATGACCCTGTATCCAACAACACTACCAAATTTGGTAATTAAGTCTACAGTCTTTTGGTTGAGTTTTTAGGATCCTCTAGCTAGAGTATCATATCATCATCAAATAATGACAGTTAACAGACTCGAGGACAAAAAACATGTGATTATCTCAATAGATGCAAAAAAAGCATTTGACAAAATCCAACACCCATTTGTGATCAAAACCCTACAGAGAATTGGAATCGATGGACTTTATCTCAATTTAATACAAGCTATTTATGAGAAACCAACAGCCAGCTCATACTCAATGGGCAAAAACTGAAACCTTTTACACTAAGGTCAGGAACGAGGCAAGGATGCCCGCTGTCACCACTCTTGTTCAATATAGTACTGGAAACATTAGCCATAGCAATCAGGCAGGACAAAGATATAAAAGGAATAAAGATAGGAAAGGAAGAAGTTAAACTGTCATTATTTGCTGATGATATTCCTACTTTCTTGAGGTGCATAGTTCAGTATTTCATTTGAGATATTTCATTTAATGTATATGTCAGCAGCTGTTAAAATTTAGATATGAAATGTTTCCTAATGTTTCATATATTTGAAAGATGGTTGGATGTTGGAGACTCCTGGGGAATTTGTTCACCGAGGAATTCAGCACCACCTTATTGTTAGGACATGGGGCCTAGCCAGAAGTGTGTAATGCTGGCTGTGACATGGAAATGTATATCCCTCCCCCTGCCTCCTGACTGCTAGGCTTTGAATAGCTTCCCTCTTGCAGGCTCCTCCTCCATCATGTTTGTGCCTTGAAGCAGCGGACTATGGACTGAAGGTGTAACCAAAGCTAAACCTGCTCTCCTTTATGTTATAGGTATTAGAAATGGCATCCCAGAGATGAGAAAGTGATTAAGATAATAGGTATAAACATTTCCCCCACAGAGATGTTTCTGTTAATTCCATATTTTTTTGGTGTGTTGTATTTTCCTTTTTATTTATTTCAAATTATTTGCCCTGTGATATCTTCTTTAATCTATTAGTTTATTATATTGTTTAATTTCCATATATATGTATGGAATATATATTGATTTATATATATTGACATATATTCATATACTGTAGATTATAAATTTATATATTATTGTACATGTATCTGTTATTATAGATTCATATATTATATATTGATTCATATGTACATATTGATTTTCTAGTTCTCCTTGTCTTATTGATTTCTAGTTTACTCCACGATGATAGGGAAACATGGTATATGACTGCAAGCATCTTGAATTATTAAAATATTTTGTGGCCAAGCATATTATCTATCCTGGAGAACACTTTATGTACATTTGCAAACAATATATATTTTGCAGTTGTTGGGTAGAGTTCTGTATGTATCTATTAAAACCAGGTTGACTAATGTATTATTAAAATTAATCACCTTCCATGTGACTTCTCTATTAATGAAAATGTGTTATCATATTCTTCTAGCACTGGGACTGGAGATTTAGCTCAGTAGTTCCAATGCCTGCCTTGCAAGCTCAAGGTCCAGAGTTAGATCTCCAGTGCAAACAAACAAAGTATTTTAGCATTATTATCTTGTAAGTGTTCTTCCATATTGAGCAAATTTTATTTGTATATTATGAAACTTGAAGTTTCGTGCCTATATATGTATAACCACTTCAACATTTTAGTATTTTGATCATTTTATTATATAACATTCTGACTTTTTTGTGGGAGTTTTTAACTCATGTTTATTTAACTGATATCAGCACAATGCCTCATGGTCTCTTCTGGTTATTTTCATGGACTAGTCTTTCTAGACGATTATTTTCCACCTCTGTGACTCCTTAGAGCTAAAGTGAGCATCATGTAGACAACACGTAGGTTGATTTTGGTTTAAGGATGGGTGAGTAATGAGGGGAAAAGAAAAGCCATGATGGTAATAAATTTTCAAAAGAAACAAAGCTTATGTATTTAAGGGGTAGGGAGTTATGGGATGGCCAGGGGAATGGGAAAAATGAGAATTACATCGTGTCATATATTGGTACAAATTCTTAACATTGAGTGGGATCGTGATGTGTATACACAATGTACCTATAAAGATTTTTTGTTTTTTGTTTGTTTGTTTGTTTTTTTGAGACAGCGTCTCACTTTTTAGTTTGGGCTGGCCCTGAGCTCACTATGTAGCCTAGGCAAGCTTTGAACTCAGCAATCCTGCTGTCTCTGCCTCCCGAGTGCTGGGATGACAGGCATGAGCCACCACGCCTGGCCAATAAAGATTTAAAAAAAAGAAAGAAAGAGATTTTTTCAGTCAATATCTGACCATGGACTGTGGAGTTTAATTCCATTTGATTTAAAGTACTTCTTTATAAGGAAAAAATTACTGTTGTCACTTTTTCCATTTTTCACTTTGTCTCAGCCCTTTCATCCCTTCTTTCTTTTTCATTCCTTTGTGTTGTGCTGATTTTGATTATGATATGCTTTGATTCTCTTGTTATTTCTTTTTCTCAATATATTTTGTACGTTTTCTTTGTATGGTTGACATTGCAATTGTAGATGCTACTCAACTTGTTATAGGATTGTGTCTTGCTAAATCCACAAATACCTAAAATACCATGTAAAAATGTTGGGAATGTATTTAACCTGGAGCATATCCGTTTAACAGCATGGCATTCTGTATAGTGTTTGTTGTCTACTCTTATGGCTGAGTGATAAATTAAAAGCTGTTACTCATGGCTACTGTCCAGAAAATTATATTTGATTATGTATCAGTGTCCTGGGAAAAATCAAAATCAAAACTATGATGATTTAATATGATTTATACTAAAGCTACCACCTTCACACAATCATAAAGTAATTATCACTTGTGCAATTATAAATCAGGGTCCCAAATGACACACAATTATAATGTTCATGATAAACTTGCATAATTGCAGCTTAAATTCAGTCACATACAAATGCTACTCATTTACAGTTCCAATCTCTTTATGTTCTTGATGTCAAAAATCACATCTTAATATGCTGAGGCTGTTAATATGATTGTTTTATCCTTTCTCATTTTAATTGAATGCACTAAAAATACAATACTATAGATTAATATGTTTGCCCATTTATTTTTCTTTACAGAGAACATTTTATTTCCATTAAGTATTGTTTCACCATCTGCTTTTTTTAAAAAAAAATTCAACTTGAAGAATATTCTTTAGTGTTTCTTGTACAGCAGGTGTAATGGAAAGAAACTTCTTTGGTGTTTTGTTATGTTTTGGTTTATTTTAAATCTGGCAAAGTCTTAATTTCTCCCTCAAATGCCAACTACACTTTTGCCAGAGGTAGTGTTCTTTGTTGATAGTTACCCCGTTCTTTCAGCACTTGAATATATAATGCCACTTCTTTATAGCCTGCAGTTTCTAGTGAGAAACCCAATGATCACATTTCAGAAGTCTTCTGGTACATGACGAGTCACTTTTCTCTTGCTCTTCTTGAAGATTCTCTCTGCTGTCTTGACTTTAGAAATTCTGAATATTAATGTTTCTTGCTGTGATTATGTTTGGACTTATTTTCTGTGTAGTTGAGGTTCTTGAATCTGTACACTCATTTATTTCTTCCTATTCAGAAGTTTTCAACTGTTATTTCTTCAAATAATCTGTTTGCCATCTTTCTCTCTTGTCTTGGTGTAATCTATAGCTATCTATTGAATTGTTTGGTAGTTTATCTTTAATCTCTTTTTGCTTTTAATTTTTTCAGCTCCTTTGACTTGATCATTTCCAATGACAGATTTTCAAGTCATAGAATTTTTCCTTTGTTCAATCAAGTCTGTTGTTAGATGGTCTAATATTTTTTGGCAGTACAAGTACTGTGCTTTTGGTGTAAGATTCTGGTTTTGTAATAATGAGTTCTCATTCTTTGTGGATAATCTCATTTTGTTGATACTTCATTTCCTGTTTCCTTTTGGTTATCTACATTTTCATTTTGCTCACTGAGTATCTTATTGAGAAGTATTGTAAGTTCTTTGTCAAGAAGCTTTTAAGTCTGCGTTTATTTAGGGTTAATTTCTGTAGTTTCTGTTCCATTGATTGGAGCATGTTTCCTTTTACTTGTTTGACTTGTTTGTAATTTGTTCTGCTTCTATTTGGTCATTTGAAAATGCAGCAACTTATCTCACAGTCTTGATTTACTGACTTTCTGTAGACATAGACCTTGGACAATTTATATATCTGGAAGTTCTGCACCTTTTCAAACCATTTGTGATCGTTCCCCCTCCACACACACAGCTAGAAATGAACTTCCATAACTTCAGGTCTAGCATATGGAGAATCTTTGTTCTTAGAAGTTTCCAAACTGAGATACCAGTTTGTCTAGTGCTCTGATTTAGATGAGATCAAAATTGGCCAGTGAGTAGCCAGTAGAAGTGTCCCTACATGAGACACATGGTCCATTATTTTGTTTCTTCCCTAAAGAAGGTCGATTTTCTTCCAATTAGTTTGTACTATGCCATTATTAGATTCAAGAAATAGAAAGCTGGGTCAATTTGGTCTTTTGCATTTGCTAGAATCACTCTTTCATGATTAATTACAAAAAATGAAGGACTTCATGAATGTAAATAAATTTGTGGAAACCAAATTTACTTTATTTTTTTTTTTTTGAGACAGGGTCTCACTTTGTAGTTCAGGCTGGCCCTGAGCTCACTATGTAGCCCATGCAAGTCTGGAACTCAGCAATCCTCCTGCCTCTGCCTCCCGAGTGTTGGGACTACAGATGTGAGCCACCAGGCCCAGCACTGTGGTATGTGGTATTGATTGCTGGTGGGCGTGAGTCACCACGCCCAATATCATACCACTGTATGTGGTTACTGGGATCACCAGGGACCTTGTGCTTGCTAGGCAGGTGGCGAAACCACTGAGCTAAGTCTCCGCCCCCCCCCAATTTACTTTTAATCATGATGAGCTTTGGGCAGCTAAAGTTACCATGATTAGCTATGTGGATCTAATTAAATTACTTAAACTCTGTGAATTTCAGGCTCTATCTATGAAAAATGGATATAATAAATATCCGCAAAACAATTTACTGATGATGAAATGAGACTGTATATGAAATGTGATGGTAATTGTACAGTAGTCATTATAGAGCATAAAATAAATGTTTTGCTGTCACTCCGCACACTACACACTGTTTGTCCTGCTTTCTATACTTAGATGACTGTTCACTATTTCTAAAGCCAGCTTTGATAATGTCCGAAATAATAATGATCCGGGTTTTATGGTCCTAGAACATCCTATGCACCGAGGTGTAAAATGATCATCCAGACTTTGCTTTGCTGTCTGACATTCCTGACCTATGCCCTACCATCCTCTGCACAGCAGACCACAAGTCAGCATTTAGCACCTTGGAAGCCAAGACTATTGAGTTTCTGCTTTCCCATGCCTCACTTCAGTGAGTAAAAGAGGACAGCTTTCACTTTAAGTTTGATCTTGGAATATACCTTTCTTTTGTGTAATGGTTTGATTTCTCTCTGTAGAGAAAGCTACTTACTGTGTGTCCCAAAGGACTTTTCAATGTCTTATTCATTATCTTTTCGAGCTTCTTTTCATTGCATGAGCAGGCTATATCAAGTCATCTTGGAAATTTTACTTGTCAGGAAAACAGCCAAAATATTGAAACAGATGTCAAAGAGTATTTTCTCAACTTGGAAGTATTAAATATGTCTCTATTCATTGACTGTATTAAATATGATTACATGACGTGACTGAATTTCTCTAATATTTTCCTCCAAAACATGTAACAGGATGTTTTACTGTAAGGTTTCCATTGTCCCAGTATATTCTATCCACACTATCTTCAACCTCAGAGATTTAAGGACAGTTTAAACAAGAGCAATTCTCATCTCTGAACATATTCAGAATGTAGTCTGTGGCTGCTTTCTTAATCCCTGGATTCAACGGCGCCCATTCAATTGTCTAGGTCAGGGGCCCCTCTGTACCCTACCTGCGTGTTTCAGTTCTTGTCCCGACTAGAATTGGATCTATGAGAAAGACTTATGCCTTTTATAGCCTGGAATGTGTTGTGTTACTCTAGTCACTGCACGTGTTGTAACTGTAGAGGCATGAATAGCTTAATAAGGGGTTATGCCCTGAGAAATGTGAAGATTATTATTATTTATTTATTTATTTATTTATTTATTTATTTATTTATTTTTTTGGTACCGGGAATTGAACTTGGTCCCTTGTGTATCCAAGGTTGGTGCAGTACCATGTGAGCTAAATCCCCAGCCCATGAGAATTAGTTTTTATGGAGGACACTTACACTAACCTGTGTGCGATACACCAAGAATATACAGCAGGGCATACTGCTGCCAGGTTCATATCTCATGGAATATATTACAGTGCACTACTGCAGGGAACTACAACACATCAGTATTTGTGTAATTAAACACATACACAGAAAATATATAAAAATGTAACTTTTCAGTTTAATTATAATCTTATGGGACTCATATATAGATGGATGGATAAATAGATGATGATGATAGATGATAGATAGATAGATAGATAGATAGATAGATAGATAGATAGATAGATTGATTGAGTGATAGATGACACATAGTTTGTTGTTGGCCAAAATATCATGAAACAGCATATCTGTATCTCTGTGCCTATGGAATCACCAACTTTTCTGTCTTTTGCATTTCTCTTTTCTTATGACTGGCCTTTTGTGTGATTTTTAGACTCCTGTCCAACACATGTATATTTTCCCCTATAACAAAACTCTATCAGCTGGATTTGAAACTATTTCAGGGGCTGGTTCAGCAACCTCTGAGTGATCGCCTGGTGTGAACGTGCAGCATAATAGAGAGGCTGAGACCTTGGAATATGAAAGTGTATGAATTTCACCTGCATACTTTAACCTAAGGAGACTTATTGGAGTCCATAATTTCCCACATGTAAAGTAGAGATAATATTATTAATTTCATAGGATTGTTGTATGAAATTAATGTGTTAATGAAAATAAGTTACCTGGAGTCATACTTGGCACATGGTAAGAACTTATTTACCTGAACTGCTAAACGATGATAACTACACAAAACTATTTCATTTTCACTGGCTTCATTTCAAGCCTCACGTAGTGAATAAGAGTTGCAGCTGTCATACACCCTTCACCGATCTTTCAATCTATTTTTCTTACTTTCAGAAAATCTGCACATAATCTGCTTGAGGTGTTGACTGAAGAGTCCAACTGACCCAGTATTTTTGCCTCCTAGCACCTGATCTATACCATTCCTTCCTCCTTCAGCCAAGGGCCATGCTTACCACTGAAACATGCCAAGTGGTAACAGCTGTAGACCTGGTAATCAGGACAGTCAGCTGACCAAACACGGAGCAGTAGCAATGCTTTCACAGAGTGTGTTCCTCAAATCACACCAGTGTGAGCAATGAGCACACTCGTTGTCGAATTAAAAGATTTTTGTCTTTCTGAGCAGAATACAACACGCAAGCTCATCCCATTGGCTGCACTGAACCGTCAATACTTATTAATGATCAAGGCAGGAGCCGAACTGTCCCCATCACACTTCTTTTTCAATATCCTCCTGAACTACCAGGGAAGACACAAAACAGACGAAGCTGTGTAAAGAATCCTCCACACATACAATGTGCCCTAAGGCAAAAGATCCATTCAACATGTCCTGAAGAAAGGGGAAAAGAACAAGAGCAAGAACTTATTTTCCTTAAGTTCAGTAAATACAGACATGTGAGATGCAACTAATTGCTTCACAAGACCTCTGCAGTGAGTGCATGCCTAGCTCCTCGAGGTGGTCCCAGTTTGTACAAGTTGCCCTAGTGTGATTATTAATAATGCACCCCTCACTCTCAATAGAGTTGCATTTTGAATGATATATTGTCACTGTAGGATGGCAGACTGTGTCAAGATGTATTAGTGGCAATAAGTATATAATTACATGAAATTTAACAGATAATTTGATAGATGTTAACCAGCAGAAATATTCTCACCTTAAAATTCACAGGATCTCCTCCTCTATTACAAGTGAATTGGATCAGCTCATTTGAATGCTATACACACTACTGTGGATTCTAGTGAATTCTGAATTAGTTTTTATTTTCCCTATTCCTACCAGTATTTTCTCAGATTCTCTTAGATTCCTAAAATAGCATTGCAGGAAATATAAAGCAAAAGATGCAGAACTCCCATAAAAATAGAATTATAATTCCTGTAAAAGGATTGATTTTTCATAAGAAAGAAGAAATTTAGAATTTGGCCTTGTTTGTAAGAGCAACAGAGGACATTTATGAAATAATGTAAAAATATAAAAAACAATTTTGCCTGAGAGAAAAGAAAATATGCAAATGAATAATTAAAACAGGAAAATCATGACATAGGAAATAAAGCAATATAGCAAAATTAGAGTTTACTTTGGTGAAAATAATTCATAAAATTTTCAAAGAAAATTTTGTTGGTTAAGAAGAAATTTGTAATAAATGGCAATAAAAACTAGCAGCAACCCACAGAATGGAAGAAAATATTTGCCTATTGTATATTTATAAGTGATTAATATTTATAGTATTTAAAGTTTTCTTAAAATGTAATAACAGCAAGAACGAAAATAGTGAATCTTCTTCTCAAGTGAGTGATGAACTTTTACAAACTTTACCCCAAAGAAGATGCACAAGAAGTTGATGAAAACGTTCAGTGGTGCCAATATCACTCTCCACTCAGGAATGTAACTTCAGCCTTTACAAAATAGGAATTAGATATTGCTTTATGGCCAGCAGACCAACATAAACAAACAGTAAATAGTAACTGTAGACAGGATTTGAAGAAGCTTAAACATTTGTGTAGTGTTGAGACGAATGGGACCTGGTGCAGCCACCACGGGGGACTGAGTGTGGTGCTCTAAACAAATACATTTTGGCAATTAAATTTCTGGGGATATGGCCTTCCAAATTGAAAGCAGGGTCCTGAAGACGTACTTGGATACCTATGTTCTCACACAGCTAATTATTCAATATCTAAAATATGGAGATTAATCAAGTATTCATAAATGGATGAATGGATAATGAAACTATGAAATATACATATAAGGAATTATTATCCTCCCTTGAAAAGAAATTCTAACGTATATTGCAAGGTGAATAAACCTCAAAGATAAATAAATGGTCTATAAGCCAGTGATAAAAGGGAAAGTGCTCTGTGATTCACCCAAAATAGAATACTCAGAGTAATAAGAATATAGATGTGAAAAGTAAAATCTATTTGCCAGGGATTGTAGAAAATGAAGAAGAATTAGTTTAAATGGGTAGTTACCTTTTTGCGAGACTAAGAGTTGTGGAGAATTGAGGTAGGTGATGATTGCATAACTTTAGCAATGAATTTAGTACACTTAAAATGATCACTAATGAAAAATAAAAATAAAAACAAACATGTAATAATATATTTTATGTTACATGTATTTTACACTTAAAGTTGCCAAAAAACACTGTGTAAAAATCCAGATACAGTATGTATAAGTACAAATTTCCTGTGATGAGTGTAAATGTTATATATAATATGTACAGAGTGTAATAATAAAATTTAAAAAAAGTAGCAAAAATACACCTGAAATTAATCAAAGCAGAAAGAAATGTATTAATAAATCCAAAAATGTCAGTGTTCACTTTATTTTTATTCAGATCAAAGCTAAATGCAAAAGAAAGAGGGATATCTGTCATCTTTTGGAAAGCAATGTAACCCAACATTTCCACTCATTTAGTTTGTTATCTATGTAAGTAGAAAAAAATGAGAATTGATCATGTTCCAAGGCTGTCATAGTTCTTCACTTATGCACTTCAACACCTCAAGTCACACATAGAAAATGGTGTTTTGTTGTATTACAGTGTAACCAGACATGATTCGTCCCAACAAGAAGACAATTGGCCTGCAGGGTCTCAAACTATGACTAGTGGTGCTGAGATCAGAGGGGGTCAGTTCTCCAGCATTTATATCACTCAGTTTTTGTTCATTCTTATACCACAGCTCAAGAGCTTGCCCATAACAAGTGCCAGAATTCATAGAAAGTACCTCTTTGTCTCCTTCAGTACAAAACTACTTGAATTGCACCCCAGGTAAAAGACAGAAAAAGGTGGAACCAAGAATAAGAATCTTTTGAAAATGGCACCTGGAGGGGAACTCAAGCCAACAAATGTAGAATGAAAGACGAACAACTGCTAAAAGTACAGGTATTACATTGACTTCAAAATCCTAAATTTGCTCTTGGAGATTTATATGTTTAAAATTATAATATGCATTTGATTATATTGGTGTTTAAGCATATATTAAAAATGCTGTCAGCAAGTTGAACAGCACTACTCAATCAAATGACAGGCTTAGCCCTCATCTCATTCTCCCAATTACATTTGCAACTACCTTTGTGTTTTGAGGAATACATTTTAACAAAAAAGTTAATATGTATTCATATGAAACTAAAAATCTAATAAGGCTTATTCCCTGGAATTGTACTCTGGCTTTTGCCTTTAATGTGTTAAAAAATAAAGGACACTTCTACCACATGTCCCCTTATAGCAAAGATACAGCTCTACCAAACATTATAGTAAACTGTTAAATGTCATTTATTATAGACCATATCACATAGTTCTGATGGTATGTACCACGTGACACACAACTATTATTTTAATTCTATATTTTCTAACATGTCACATAACATGTGATATACACTATGCAGCTTTTATAGAAAGGATAATAAGGAGACAAAATAAAGAGGAGACAAAATGCAATTAAAAGCAGAGGATTTTGCAAATGGTATTTCTTTAGAATGCTTTGCATCAAATCTAATAAGGCATATTCCCTGGAATTGTTCTCTGACTTTTGCCTTTAATGGGTTAAAGAAAAATAGTTGGAGATCTACTTATGGAACACAATGAACCTTGGGAAATAAATTGATATTTCTTTGAGTAACAAAGGGGACAGTTAGGATTTATTTACACTTATGTATTTCACATTTTAAATTAGGTATGTATTAGTAAATATAAATACAGTGAATTCTTTTACATAGTTTTATTTGAATGTTAAAGAAAACATGAAGATAGAGAAATAAGAAGTAAGGAGAAGTTTTAATAATTCCCCAACTTGTATATTTCACAGCTTCAAAAAATTTCAATCTATATACTAATTCATTTCATTTATACCGGCTGGTGCTCTTAAGTCATTGAAAAGAAAGTTGAGGGCTATTACTTATTAGCATTTTTTTTTTTTGAGACAGGGTCTAGCTTTGTAGTTCAGGCTGGCCCTGAGCTCACTATGCAGCCCAGGCAAGCCTCGAACTCAGCAATCCTCCTGTCTCTGCCTCCCGAGTGCTGGGATGACAGGCGTGAGCCACCACGCCTGGCACTGTGGTATGTGGTATTGATGGCTGGTGGGCGTGAGTCACCATGCCCACCATTGTATGTGGTTACCGGGATCGAACTCAGGACCTTGCGCTTGCAAGGCAGGCACCAGAACCACTGAGCTAAATCTCTGGCCCTACTTATTAGCTTTTGTTTTTTGAGTGTCTTTCATGCCTATGATTTGTACTCTAATATTTGTGCCATACTTTTAAGATTATAGTATATACTCTGTAATGACTGTTATTATTAACTATTTTTATCAAATTTTGCTCTACCTTTTCATACAAGGGGAATATTTTCAAGGAATATTTTCTATATTGATATCTATGTTTAGTACATTGGAAAAACTAAAAAGTTATTTTAAAAGAAAAAATAATTAAGTGCACAGCAACTTGCCACACACACTTCCTAAGATCCCATCAGGACAACGAGCTGCAGTTACTTTGTCACACGCCAGCCCTGCTGTGCACGTCACCCGGGCTGCGAGATTCCGCTGCTGGAGCCACCCGCTGACTGGCTGTAGGAACCAGGTCCTCTCTCCGTGAGGAGTCACTGCGCCACCAGGCCCGCTCAGTGCGTGGGCGCTGTTCTCCGGCTCGCCCTTCCAGTTTGTAGATAGATCTTACTGCACAGTGTGAAATTGTTCCTCCAAGATGTACATCGGTTGGTTTAGCTCAGGAATATGTGGGTGTTAACCCCTGGAAGGCTGTACGTCGGCTTGGGGGAAAGAGGAGGACGCTGGACCGCACCGCCAAGCGTCTTCCTACATTTCACAGACTGCCGGAAGCTCTGCTCTCCTGCCTGCTTGAAGAGGCTGGCGGAGCACATCTCCGGGGCTGTTTCTGAAAGAGCATTTGAGCTGATGTGGAGGTATAAGGAGACTGACGCTTATACTGCAGTCTTTCCCCCTCCTTTTCTACCTAGCTTTCTTTTTCCATCGCTGCCAATGTCTTTGCCTTGGGCTCTTTAAAAAAAAAATACATTAAGACATTTCAAGACTGATTCTTATTTATTTACTTTTTATCTCCATAAGTTTACTTCGTCAGCCTCTTGGTCATTTAATGTGTATTAGGACAGAATGAAACAAGGCACAGTTATTCACTGCCATTTAAATATCTGTTTTTTCATTCTCTTGTGTGTCTGGTCATTACTTTAATCCTTATTGATCCATAGAAAGTACACTTGCCTAAGTCCTTCAACACTTCCTCAAATACTTTCAGAAAAACACTGCTTTCCAAGGTCAAGGTTTGGAAAACTACAGTTTCTCAGCTTTCTTGCCTAATTTAACCTTAATTTTATTATTTTCAGAAAATAATTTATTTTCTTGTTTGACATGGTGGGAGTTGTACAAGCAATGTTACATACTTTACCAGAAATAAGTAGGGTTAAGCATTTCACCAGAAGTAAATCTGCAAGTGCTAACTTGAACAAGCGTCTTAAAACCTTTTTCCTTGTTTTCATGACAGATCAACATTCTTTCCTTTTTTCTGTGTGCAGGAATAATCTGTCTCATTTTGCTGCCCAGGCTCTGTCTGCCCTCATCGTTCTTTTACACCAGGACTTTGCTGTGGCCTACATGTTTGTGTTCTTCAAAATCTTCTGTGAAATTTGAATTCCTAACACCAAGGTGATGCTATTACAAGGTAGGATCCTTGAGCCGGGCGTGGTGGCTCACTCCTATAATCCCAGCACTCGGAAGGTAGAGGCAGGAGGATTGCTGAGTTCCAGGTTTGCCCAGGCTACATAGTGAGCTCAGGGCCAGCCTGAACTACAAAGAGAGACCCTGTCTCAAAAACAAAACAAAACAAAACAAAACAAAACAAAACAAAACAAAACAAAACAAAAAAAACATCTTCTTTATCTAGTCTCCAGTTGATGGACATTTGGCTTGTTTCCAAGATTGGGCTATCACAAACTGAGCTACTTTTGTATGGGAACCTGCAGATATAAATGAGTTCTAGAATGTGTGATAATTTTTGTGAAATAGGAAATATTCAAAGGGAATTTGGTGTGAGAATGTAATGAGGGGAAGGAATAAATATGATTCTGAAAGAAAAGAACATGTATATAGGGGGTGGGGTGGGGGTGGGTAGGGATGTGGGTAAAAATGAGAATTAACTTGTGTCATATACTGGTGCAAATTCCCCAGTGTTGTGTGTGGTTGTGAGCTGTATATAAAATGTACTGATAAAGAACTCAATTTTAGGGCTGGAGATTTAGCTCAGTGGTTCCAGCTCCTGTCTCACAAGCGCAAGGTCCTGAGTTCGATCCCAGTAACCACATACAGTGCTGGGCGTGGTGAATCACGCCTACCAGCAATCAATACCACATGACACTGTGCCTGGCATGATGGTTCATGCATGTAATCCCAGCACTCGGGAGGCAGAGACAGGAGGATTGCTGAGTTCCAGGCTTGCCTGGGCTATATAGTGAGCTCAGGACCAGCCTGAACTACAAAGCAAGGCTCTATCTCAGAAAAAAAAATTAAAAAATAAAATAAAATATATGGGCCTGCTATTTCTTTTTGTTTCCAAATCATATTTATTCTTTCCCCATTGGCCTTTAGGGACACTTAAGATCTAAATCTTAATGCATAACTTTGACCTCCTTCAAGCTGTATACTCTAGGAAAATGTTCTTAATTTCTCAAAGGTCACATGTTCCTCTTTCCATAGGTACTCATATGTTCTTTCTCTCTGTCACATTCTTATGTTCCAATCCCATTTTGTATAAATAAGTCTTCATTATCCTTCAGGTATTAATAGTCCACTATGTTGTGCCTTATATCATGAAGTTATTCCTATCTATCTGCAGCCAGGCCACATTAAGTTTCTTTTCAAATATAATATTAATTTTTTCTTGCTCAATTTCTTTATTGGTACATTGTGTATACACATCATGTCGTATTCTATATTGGGAATTTGTACCAGTATATAACATGATTTAATTCTCATTTTTCTCATTCCCCTACCCACCTCACAACCCCCAGCCCCTAAATATACAAGCTTTGTTTTCCTTTTTTATTACCATCACTTTTTTTTCTTTACCCCTCATTACTTGTACCTCCATCACATTTCCCTTTAAATATTTCCTATTTCACAGTATCCATCTATCCATTCTAGAACTCATTAACATCTTCAGTTTCTCATACCGGAGAACAGATACAATATTTACACATCTGTGACCCATTTATTTCACTTATGTCACAATAAGACTAGGGACAAAATACGCTTTTTACCTGAATAAATCCCTGGTTAGACTGTAAACTCTATTGGGTAGCAATCAAGTTGCTCTTTCTTATATATGTCCAGCATAAGGAGATATTACCAAATATGTTTTGAATCTGAATGCAGTGGAGATGCAGTTGTTTGCTAGATCTTTCAGAGTCCTTAAAGCTCCTTACAGGTATCTGAAAGGCTGTGGTAGGGTCAGAGAAGTTATAGAGAGAAGTTAATAGAATCAGATATTCTGAGAACTCAACTCTACTTCAACTAGAGAAGCTAAACATATACAATGGTGTATATGAAACTTCCATTTCTGATGTTGTTTGAAAAATATTTAGCTCAAAAAATTGAGTGCCAGTTAGTGTGCTGACACTGACAATCTGTTGTAGTTCTAAATTCTGTGAGTTTTGTGGAAAGGTAGCCAATTAAGTGGCTAGAATAATATAACACTGACACATTAGATTCTATTCTGTATACCAAATGTTTTTAAAGAAGTCTACTCCAGAGTTAGAACAGTTTTTGGCAGTTCACCAGATCATTAACATTATTATATGAGATGACCCAACAGTGAGAGGTTTCTAGAAAGACTTTCTTTTTCAAACTTTACGTGCCATTGTACAGAAACAAATTGTTATAACCTGCCTGCAGAATTAGTGGTCCTTTTCTTTTTAATTGCTATGCAAACCTATGATATTAATTTCATTATAGTTAGTAACTCACATGAATCTATAACATCCACAAGCTTTTCGTGTGCCTGTTGGGGCCTTTTGACTCAGGAAATATGAGTGAATATAAAAGAAAATATTCAGACTGGAGAGACAGTTGCACAACTAATTAAATCACATTACATTTGCTTTGGAGGTTAATGCGTATCCCAAGCAGGGATCACAAAATGAAAATTAGTCATTTTAAAAGCTCAAAAATAGATATTATAATTTTAATTAAAAATTCTTAAAGCTCTTAGCTTTCTCGCCATTGTGTAACATTCATGCTGTAGGTATAAGTTACTAAGTCGACCTGTGAGAACTCACAGGGCCCCTAGAGGCAGAATAGCACAATTTTTCTGTTTATCAAGTAGGAAAAAGTCACAGGTATTGGGAGCAACTCATCCAGATAACTAAAGTAATAGGTGTAGAGATGAAAAGAAGGACTTCTGACTCTTAGATTTTCCTTTGACATTAAATTTCCTTTTTATGTACTATATCTATATCTATCTATCTATATATGAACTTAGAATAATATTCTCTGAGGCAGTAAAGAATAGTATAAGGAATACTGGTTTTGGAGGAAGTGAGAGATGGATATATATTTCAGTGGTACATCTTCCAAGTTATTTACACAGGTTGATCATCACTTTCTTTCCCTGAAAAACGAACCTGGAATTATCAGTCATGGTATGCATATATTTCAAAGATGGACTCCACATCCTCTCCCATTGCACTGTTCTTCTGTAGTGTGACCACTCTCCTACCATGCGGGAGAGGACACTGCCCTCCACTTTATTGAAACAGCCTGTTTTGATCATGAAAGGGAAGAAGAAATTACATTGTATGATATGACTCTCCAGCACTAAAACATGAGAAGTCATAACACATGTGTCAATCAGGCTGGCTTGTGACATTCATTTCAGGAAAGCAGTGGTCATATTTAAGGCACATTGCTCTGGAAATTCCATACAAATTTGTTGACCTCTCCCAATTGTAGCTACAGCCTGAAGTAGTATCTACTCATAGTTATGTGACTGAAATAGTTTTTGTTGGTGGTGATGGTGGTGGTGTTTTTGTTTTGTTTTGTTTTGTTTTGCAGTATCAGGGATAGAACTCAGAGCCTTTTGTTTATCGGTCACCTGCGGTAGCACTGACCTACACCCCAATCCCCATAAAATATTTTGAATATTCAGTACATTTTTATCTTGAAATAAATGACTAAATTCATATGGCATTGTGGCCAAACCTTTCTCCAGGTGCCTTCACTTCTTCTCTCTCTCCTGGCAGATGAATAGATGCAATGGCCCTTTAAGAAACCAGAGCAAGGCACAGACTCAGGTGATGCCGATGATGCTGATGACACAGACCAATCATACATTGCTAAATGCTACTTCCGCCCTTGCTCCTAATCACAGGCCGCTGCGAGAACTGCTCCCTTCCTCTCATCCAATCACATCCCAAGCCACCCTATATAGATGCCTGTAATTTCCATAATAAGGGGGGGAAGCTTCTCAACCAACAGAGGGTCTGGGAGTTGTGATTCCACCTCCCCACTCACCCTCCTGAGGTCGCGGACAATGGAAACGGCATGGTAACCGGCCAGACCAGGTGATAATGACATTTATGTGGTGATAATAGTATGAGAAAATGAAAAGCTGAACATTTCAACCCTTCTTTAATTCTTCCCTCAATCACAAGAGTACCCAGGGGTTGGAGAATACGCCAGCAATTCCAGTACTGTAGGGCATCGAGGCAGGAGAGTTTAAGTTCAGTACCCTCATGGGCAACTTAGTGAAACTCTGCCTCAATAAAAAAAAAAAATTAAAAAGTTTGGGATGTAGTTCAGTTTCAAGGCCCTAGTTACACCGCCCAATACCACACACAAAAAAAGAAAGAAGGAGAACATCATGAATGTATTACTGTTTTTAAAATGTTCATCAACATAGTAGGAGTTATTTATAATTCATAAATGATAGTAAGGACTAAATGTAATACATACATATGCATATGAGTACATTACAGTAAAGTGCTCAACAACAAAAACCAGAAAAACTACAAACTGCAGTAAAATGTTGAAAGAACGTATTATTTAATTATTCTAATAAGATACTGTGAAACAGGAGGATGCTTGCATGCAAGTGATTAATAGCATAATTTTATAATAATTCTCCTAGATCAATAATGTATTAGACTTGGGAAAACTATTTGATATCATGAAGTTCAATGACTTTTATCTTATTAACATATGCAATATATTACTATAAATGATAATTCAGCATAAGCAAAAGATCAGAGGAGTGCAGCACAGGGATAAAAACTTGTAGTTTGAAACAGATCATGCAGGATTTTCTGCTGTATTCCTCTGAATATATGTTGCTTTCTCTCCTCCCAACCACCTGCCACCCTTCATTAGAGAATAATCATGATGTGGTTGAATTATTTTTCTTTACAAATGAGACATTATAGGTAACTGAGAGGAAGTGATTCTGCTAAAGCTCACACTGAGATAATGCCTCAGGTAAGACTAGAAGAATCCTTGTCCTCTTTCTGTTCTTTCTTCTAGGACACACCGAATTCTCTCCTAAACTATTCACTAAATCATGCCAGTATTTTCAGAAGTGCTGGTTTTGAGGACATATCAGGCCATGCTTATATAAGCACAACTCATTTTGTCTGTATGAAAATTATGTGAGAGCAAAGGCCTCATGGTCTTCACATATTAGTCAATGTCACATTTGCAAGAAAAAGACCAGAACAGTGGTGCTGGAGTCATCATCTGTAATTTCAGGCAAATGAGAGAAATGTTGTGAATATTGATTACTCTCTACAAAACTGAAGCTGATGGGGAATTTAAAATGGTCATAACCACCATAGGAATTAAAATTATAGAATGAATTGCTATCTGAACATGAATCAAAGTAGTCCATCATTCACAAAAATCATTTAATTACTGTCCAATCATACGAAAATGTATTCCCTTTGTTCATTTTGTTGATTGATTTTTTTTACATAAATGTAAGTGTGGGAAGCAGAAATACTTTGATTCCCCAGTGCTTATTTGTGTTCTTTTATTAATTCACCATAACATAATGTTCAATGTATTTTGATGCAGCCAGAATAGAAATGAACTCCTTACTTCAACTTTATAAATTGCTGGTTTTAAATCACTGGACAATAAGACCATTTGATTTTCTATGGTGGAAGTTAATGTTGCAGTTGAATGGTCATTGAACGTTTTGGATTTCAGATTCAGAGGACATTCAGTTTTTGCTAGGAAGAAAAAAACAGATTCACTTTTGAGTCAAAGGAGTTATATCATTACAACCTAATTAGGCTCTTCACCCAAAGTAATTTTAAAGAAATATTAAATGCATTCATCCTAGTTCTCCAGGCTTTCAAGTGAGGCTACTGGAAATTCACTGAGGAGAAGACACTGTTCATTTACTCAGGGGTAGGAGATATTTGATTTCCCTATGACTTTTATTCATTAAGTTGTATGTCCTAGCAATCTTTGCCAATGTCACTTAGTAAATCAAGCCTTTATTCCTTTACTATATTAGGATACTGCTGAATTATTTTCCAGATTTTGCTCTAGCTAAGGTCAGTGTTTTAAAGAATGCTGGATTTAATGAGAATTAACTTGTGTCATATACTGGTACAAATTCCCCAATGTTATATATATATATATAGTACCAATAAAAAATTCAATTAAAAAATGCTGGATTTGAGGGCTAGATTGAAATGTTGAGATGAAACACTTTATTCATTCTCAACATTTTATCCTACCTTTTTATTTCATACCAGCCATGTCCTCCAAACTGGCATCACCAATCTTCTCCAACAAATGATGATTCTTTCTGTTTTTGTCATTCTAAATAAGATCTTATTACATTTCATCTTGCTCATGACTTTATACTTCTCATTGCTATCTCTATGTTATAGAAAATGATATTGTTTTGTTCTTTAAATGCAAAGACTTTTTTTTATTTACCTGTTAATCACGAAGTGAAAATGTAGAGTCAGAGATTGCATTATCCTCATACTACCCAAATAATATTTAATAATATGCTCCATAAAAGGAGATAAGGCTTAGAGATGAAAGTCACTAAAAATGTGTGTGTTTATAAACACCTTTTGTTTTCAGTGGGAAGAAAAGAGTTATAAGATTCTCTTTACTCATATATTACTCACATACTTATAAGATCCTCTTTGCCGGGCGTGGTGGCTCACGCCTGTCATCCCAGCACTCGGGAAGCAGACAGGAGGATTGCTGAGTTCGAGGCTTGCCTGGGCTACATAGTGAGCTCAGAGCCAGCCTGAACTACAAAGCGAGACCCTGTCTCAAAAAAAAAAAAAAAAGATCCTCTTTACTCATATATTTTATCCAGTGGCCTGGATAAAAATCTGGAGCCAGATTTTGTTGTCTATCATTTGTGAGTAGGAGTTCCGTTTCTAAGCATGAATAATCAGCTCTGGAGACCAGAATGTGTATTTCTGTCACTGCAATGAAATATACATGGCACACAGTTTAAAGAAGCTTATTTTGGTTCAGTTGTGAGAGGTTTTAGCTCAAGGTCAGCTCATTCTGGGGCTTAATGATCATGGCAGAATGGATTTGTAGAGCAATGGAACTTAGATTATGAATGCTGGGAAGCTAAGAAAGAGGAACATCCAGGGAGAAGACACATCATTCTAAGTCATGCCCCCAGTGACCTACTCTGCTGACAAGACTACGTGTAACAACATATTCAGTCATGAACCCATCAGTGCACTAATCCACTTGTGCATGTAGCACCTCCATGTTCTATTCATTACTCAAAAACCTCATGTCTGAATGCATGAGTTTTGAGGAAACATTTTCAGCCTAAGCTATAACATTCTGGGCCTAGTCACCAAAAGGCTAAGGTCCATTTCATCATGGAAAATGCATTTAGTTTACCTTTAACTTTTACCAAATTTATGACACTCCCAACACTCCTGAAAACTCCAAACTCATAGTGATGGGCCACTGTAAAATTAAAATTAAATACTTGCAATATACAGTGGTACAAGGTAAACGATATCATTCCAGAAAGAGTGAAAACAAAATGACAGGATAGAAAGGCATCAGATCAAAGCAAGAGACAAACCCAGCAAGATAAACATTTAGCCATGGAGTGCCATTTCGAGCACCTGATTCAGGCTGAAGTGAGGTGGGAACTCCAAGGGTCATGGAAACTCCCCTTTCTGTGACTGTGCTGGGTGCAACCCAGGTGGCCTCTACGTTTGGTTGACTTCATTCACTCCTCTGACTTTCCTAGACAGACTAACTCATGCCAAAACAAAATTCCTGACGTGGAATTTGGAAGCTCCTACATTGTCCTCTCAGGAATGCACCGTTTGGCTTTCCAGGCCTTCTTTGGCACTGAGTAGAACCCTCCATGGTCCTATAGATGTGGATTCTACATGCGTGAAAAACCAACACCACCTCAATGAAGCCGATGTCTTCAGTTTAGAAGTAGGCTAGCTCTATTGGACAATAACTCTAGTAGCCTCTGAATGCCAGAATAGCTAAACTCAGTAGCATACTTCTCTGGGGAGCCCTGAAAAAGCAAAGACCCCTGGGCAACTGTTCTTTAAAAGTGTATTATAAAGTTTATCTTTATTTTTTTTTCTTTTTTAGACAGTATCTTACTCTGTAGTTCAGCCTGGCCCTGACCTCACTATGTAGCCCAGGCAAGCCTTGAATTCAGCAATCTTCCTGCCTTCTCTAGATGTCTTATAGAATTCAGAAGTGAAGTGAATAGGACCAGGAACTTTCTTTTTTGGTAGGGCTTTAATTACATTTTCAATTTCACTGATTGATAATGGGGTGGTTAGCATTTTTATATCTTCTTCGTTCAATATTGGTAGTTCATGTGTGTTTAGGAATTGTCCTTTTCTTCTCTGTTTTCCATATTCTTAGCGTAAAACTTTTTGATTTCTGTGTTGACTACCCTTTGGATTTCTGCTGAATCTACTATAGTTTCACCCTTCTTATTATTGCATGAATTTGGGGCTTTTTCTCCTTTTTTCTGATAAAGTTGGGTAAGGGTTTGTGAATTTTGTTTACTCTTTCAAAGAACCAAATCTTTGATTCATTGATTTTTCTTTCTATCATTTTCTTAGTCTCTTTTGCATTTATTTCACCTCTGATTCTTAAAATTTCCTTGCTCATATGAGCTTTGGGTAATTTTATAATTCTTTTTCTTAAAACTTGAGCTTCAATAATAGGCTGTTTATTTGAGATTGCTTTGTTTTCCTAGTGTGGGGATTCACTGGTATGAATTTTCCTTTTAGCACTGCTTTCATCATGTTCCATGGATTCCTGTATGTTTTGCTGGCACTACTGTTTAATATCAGAAACTGTAATTTCATCTTTAAGTTTGTTCATGACTCATTGGTTATTCAGAATAGTGTTATTCAACTTCCATGTGTTTATGAAGTTCTTGGAATTTCTTTTGGTATTGATTTCCAATTTCAAGGCACTGTGGACTGATAATATACAGAGGATAACTTCAATTCCTTTGAATTTACTTAAACAAGTTCTATTAACTAAGATTTGGTCTCTTTTGGAGAATGACCCATGTTCAGCTGAGAATGTCTATTCTGATTGTGTTGGGCAGAGCACTCTGTAGGCATCTATTAAGTCCATTTGTTCAAAAGTTTGGCTCAGTTCTAGTATTTCATTTTTAATTTTTTGTCTAGATGATTTGTTTATTTGTGACAGTGGGGTGTTGAGGTCCCCACTACTATTGTATCAATGGTGTAATATTGTATTAGTAGTTATTGTATATTTGTATTTATAGTGTAAATTGTTATAGTAGTGTGTAATAATTATTATATAGTGCAGTATTATATTAATAGTTTTTCTGTTATTTGGGTTTATTTGTCTTTTGATGTCCATTAATATGTGTTTTATATAATTGGGTGCAGTAATATTTGGTACATAAATATTCATGATTGTCATCTCTTCCTCTTGAATTGCTCCCAGAAAGACAATGTAGTGACCTTTTTGTCTCTCTTAAGTTTTGGTTTGAAGTTGACTTTGTCTGCAAATAAGATAACCACTCTTGATCTTTTGCAGTTTCCTATCACATGGATAATTGTTTTCCATCCTTTTGCTTTTAGTGTGTTTTTTTTTTGTTTTGTTTTGTTTTGTTTTTTTTAGCCAATGTCTCACTTTGTAGTTCAGACTGGCCCTGAACATACTATGTAGCCTAGGCTAGCCTTGAACTCATGGCAATCTTGCTGCCTCTGACTCCCAAGTGCTGGGATTATAGGTATGAGTTACCATGCCTGGCACTGTGGTATGTGGTACTTGGGATCAAACTGAGGACCTTGCATTTTCAAGCAGACAATGAACCACTAAGCTAAATGCCTGGCACTATGGATTGCTTTTTCAACTAAGTGTGTTTCTTACATACAGCATATTGTTAGATCTTGATTCTTGATCTATTCTGCCAGTTTATTTCTTTTAATTGATGAATTGAGGTAATTAACATTGACTATTATAAGTGATATGTGTTGACTTGTAGTTGTCATGATATTTTTTCTGTAGTTGGTTTGTTATTATTATTTTACCCCCAGCCATTTAATTTTTTGTTGTTGTTGTTGTTGTTGTCTAATGGCTTTATTCTGTTTGGTCTCATGGAGTTCTGAACATCATTGCCTTTTCCTATGATGTTGTTTAGAATTTTTGTTATGCAGGTTTAGTATTCATTAAATTTCTCAGGTGTTTTTTGTTTTGTTTTGTTTTGTTTTTTGAGACAGGGTCTCACTTTTTAGTTCGGGCTGGCTCTGAGCTCATTATGTACCCTAGGCAAGCTTCGAACTCAGCAATCCTCCTGTCTCTGCCTTCTCAGGTGTTTTTTGTTGTTGTTGTGGAAGGAGCTTATTTCTCCACTGATTTTTTTTTTTGAGACAGGGTCTCACTTTGTAGTTCAGGCTGGCCCTGAGCTCACTATGTGGCCCAGGCAAGCCTCAAACTCAGCAATCCTCCTGTCTCTGCCTCCTGAGTGCTGGGATTACAGGCGTGAGCCACCACGCCTGGCTCTCCACTGATTTTGAAGGATAGTTTTGCAGGATACATTGATCTAGGCTGAAAATCGTTTACTTTCGGGCTTGAAATACCTCACACCATGCTCTCCTTGATTTCAGGGTTAGTATTGAAAAGTCTGCTGTAATTCTGATGGGCTTTGCTTTGTGATCTGTTTCTTTTCTCTAACTGCTATTAATATTTTATTCTTCTGTTGAATTCTGGTATTGTGAGTGTTATATGCCTAGATGTAATTTTTTTTAAATCAAGGTTAGTAAGAGTTCTGTAGTCCTCACTTATCTGTGTGTCAAATTCTTTTCTCTTGCTCAGGAAGTTTTCTGCCATTATATCTATGAACGGTTTTGTACCCTCTCCTGTTTCTTCATTGATTCTGATCAATCTTAAATTGTTCTTCTTTCAATCATCTAATAGCTGCTGGATTGATTTTTCATTGTTTTTTTTTTTTTTTACTACTTTTAAGAAGTATTTCCTTTCCTGGTTATTAACTGCAATCCTGTCTTCTGTGTCTGAATTTCTGATTTGGGGTTACTAGCTCTACTACATAAGGTGTCAATAGATTTTTTTAATCTCTGGAATTTCCATTTGAATCTGTATATTGGATTCCATTTTTTTTATATGCTGGGATTTCATTATGTTCCTGAGGTCCTCTACGTTTTTGATATATGTCATTCACCCTGATCATCATCTGTGTTTCTTCTGAGTTATTTTTCCACTTATATTTTTTTCCAGTTCCTCTTTTGTTGCCAATTCAGGGAGTCCAGGTGGTTGTGTTTCTGGGTCATCCATTTCATTTGTTTGTACTTTCCCCCCCTTTGGAAGTTGAAAATTCTGGGATTGGGTCTTATTTTTTTTCTCATTTTGATGTTTTTGTTATTGTTTGTATTTTGGTTTAATTTCTGGATTATTGTCTAGAAACTTCTTGTTCTAAGCACATTTCTTCATAATATTTAGAACTCTTAAGACATGACTTCTTCCTGGGTAGTCTTCCTTATATTATTGACCCTTAGGCCTTTGTGGAAGACCCAGCATAACCCCGGCACATCCTGCATGGATGTAGATTCCAGGCCTGAGTCCTGCATGATGGGCTTGTGAAAGTCAGTGTGTAAGCACTGCTCTCTGGGGCAGACCCGCTCAGCGCAGGTCTTGTCCAAGTCCCTGTCTCAGTGCCATGCATCTCACTGCTGAGATGGACATTCCAGGCCTGAGTCTCATGGAATGGTCTCCTGAGCGCTGTGCAGGTGTGGCACAGCTGCTCAGCACAGGCCTTGCCAATCTGGGTCCCAGTGCTGCCGCGCACTTTACACAATGATTCATCCCTTCAGTGTACATACATGTTACTGGCATCAAAGACACACAGGCATATGTGGTCTATAAGCCAATCTTGAAAGAGTAGGTGTAAAAAGGGGCACATAAAACTATCTAATGGGGTCCAGTTCTAAAGTTTCTTTTTGATTATCTCTTTTCATATATGACTACCACTTCAGTATGTACTCTACAGTGGCTGAGGTTTTCCATCACATTTTCGTGGTCATTCCTAAAATTCTACATGATATTAGAGGTTGTTCTAAACCCAAGCACATGTAGTTGAACTGCTGTATCTACTTTAGCTCTTCTCATTATGTTGCTAGTGGACTGAAATCTGAATACTACTGCTTTTTTATTCATCCTTTCGCCAGTTCCTTAAAGGCTACCTAGGATCCTACTCTGTGGAAAAAAAAAAAAAAACCCTGAAACCAGAACACTTACTGAAACAAACCCCATATTTATCTCATCCCTCACACTAAATAAAATTTGTCTGTGATTCTCAGAATCCAGACCTATACAGAGGCTAGCTCATTAACCTCTCTAGTCTCTTTGTGGCTTTATTCCCCCTTCTCACTAGCATGTTCCACCCCAAAAGCATATCTTCTATGGCAAAGCTGTCCAAAATATTAACAATGTTCCAGAAACCCCGATCTCATTGGCTTCCATATTCATCATTTTGAGTTGAACAAATAATAAATCTTCACTATGATAAAAACATTATGATGTGATTCTTTATAGTTTAATCATCTTGTCAGCATTGTTATGCCCATGGAGTTGTATTTGGCCTGCACTGCATTAGATTTGATTGTAGCAAAACTCACCTAGACTCGAGAATGAATACAGATGTCTGTGTTTAATCCTCTGAACAGGTCTGCCTCTTTTTCCTCCTCAACTTTGTATCTAATGCGTTTTTATTCTGAGATACAATGCTTTGAAATAAACACTATGTTTAAAATGTCTGCTTTGTAATTAGGTAGTCACATACATGTAGTTGAAAATAAGATCATAATACTCAACTCTGAAACATATAATTTAAATGAGCAAGAGGTTATGTATTCTAAGCACCCTTTTGTTTCTTGAGCAACTATTTATAGTATGCAAATATACAGATGTGCACACTTGTTGATTTCTAATGAATAAGTTGTGTCAGGTCTAACAAAAGCGATAAATCTTGTTTGGATATAAATTTAAGAAGTAATTTTCAATGCATCTTTCTGTGTTTTATTTATCTGAAACTTCCATTTTGTGCTATAGAATTAAATGTTTAATCAACAAGAATATTATGACATATTAAAATATCCAAAGACTTAAGGAGTTATAGCATGAAATCTCTAAGTAGCATTTGCTGTTCATAATGGATCACACACTGATTAGGTCAGATATTCACCGCAGTTGAACAAATAAAAATCTTTCCGCTGATGGTAAAAATTACCAACAAGATGCATTTCTGATGCAAATTTGAAATGGGATAAGACGTCAATATTTTTTGCATGATTGTATTTCTTAACAAATGCTGTGCTTTAGATCAAAAGTGTCCCCCAAAGGCTTAGATGGTTAAAAGGTCATTGGATCATAGGATACACTATTCTGTAGTGGACTAACCCTATTATGATTTCAACATTTGAATGTGCTCTTCAGAGCTGTGGTCTGGTCAGAGGTGTGGCTATGAGACATGCCCCCAAAGGATTTACTCTTGTTTCCACTTCTGACTCTCTCCTCCTTCCCCTCCCCCTCTGCTTCTGGTTGTCCTATAGTTGTTTGCTTATTTGTTTTGCACACTGTTTGTGCTTTAAAGCCAATCAAAGGGAATTGGATCTTCTAAGCTATGAACCAAAATATGCATCTTCTTCTTTAATTCTCAATCACTAGATACTTTGTCCCAATGATGGGCAAGTGACTGGCATAAAAGTGGTACCATGAATGGGATTATTGATATGACTGTCCCTGACTACATGGCTTGGGAGTCTTTGGAACTAGTTCATTAGAGGATTTTAGAAAGGTTTGGAGATATCAGCTAGAGAAGCCCAAGAAAATTTCAACCAGAGATGGAAGAAATATTCTTGTTAGAACTCACAAGGCCAGATGCTGATGGGAATATGAATGGTAAAGTGCAGTCTGAGGAGGTGTCATTTGGGAGCGATGACTCCATTGGCAGTTGGACTCAAACCTGTGTGTGATGCTCTGGCAGAAAATTTACCTTCAGTTTGGCCATGTCCTGAAACTTCGCAGGAGTTCACTATTGAGGACAGTGAATTATCTCGTCTAATAGATGAAATTTCAAGACAGCCCATCTTTCAGTCTATGTCATAGGCCCTGCTGGTTGCTTTCAGCCAAATGTACTATGAGAATAAGAAATAAATAAGTCAGAGATCTGTAAATATCATATTTTTTCTTTGGTATGAGAAACAGAAGGTGTAAATGAGCTCTAGAATATATGGTAGATATTGTGAAATAGAAAATATTCAAAGGGAAAAGGCATGTAGGGGTAAGTAATAAGGGGAAGAAAAATATGATGGTAATAAAAAGAGGGAAACAAAGCTTATGTATAGAGAAGGTGGGGTCGTGGGGTGGGTGGGGAAATGTGAAAATTGAGAATTAAATTGTGTCTTATACTGGTACAAATTCTCAATATTATATGAGTTCAAAATGCACATATATATATATATATAGGTATACAATGTACCAATAAAGATTCAAATTAATACAAAGCCAAAAATATGAAATACTTCTGCTTTTGCTAGAAAACACATCTGTTAATTTAATGGAAAAGTGAATATGTTTCTTAGCTGCTTTTACCTCTTCCTCTGAAAAGTGTCTCTTCATTTCAGATGCCCATTTTGAATTGGATCTTTAAATTTGAAGGGGCTCTATCTTTCAAAGCTCTTTGTATATTCTAGATAGTAGCCTTTTGTGTGAGAAACTGCTGGTAAATTTTTTTTTCCCCAACTTGTTGGTTGCCTTAAATTCTCAATATTTTGTATGATCATGATGTGTGCATATAATGTACCAATAAAGATTCAAATTAAAAAAAGAGAGAGCATGATTTCTGAAAATGTTAGCATTGTACAGATACCCAGCATTTTGCATGAAGATGATACAAAAGATGCTGTCAGTGGAGTTGAGGAATGGGCTTCTCCCCGCCTGCCTCATGCTGCATTCTGGAAGGGCCAAAAGGCTGCCAAAAAAAAAGACTTTGCTTTGAGAAGAGGGTATCCGGCATGCTGCTCTTTTAGGGCCACAGAAGGAAATGTTTCCCTGTGTTTACCAACCAGGTACTCAGAGCCTACTGCAGCCACAAGGCAGGAAAGATGGGCCACTGCTCAAGCTGGCAACAGACTTTAGTGTCAACTTTGTGGTGTTTTTTTTTTTTTTTTTTGAGACAGGGTCTCGCTTTGTAGTTCAGGCTGGCCCTGAGCTCACTATGTATCCCAGGCAAGCCTCAAACTCAGCAATCCTCCTGCCTCTGCCTCCCGAGTGCTGGGATGACAGGCATGAGCCACCATGCCCGCCACTGTGCTATGTGGTATTGATGGCTGGTGGGCGTGAGTCACCACGCCCAGCATTCTATGTGGTTTCTGGGGATCGAACTCAGGACCTTGCACTTGCAAGGGAGGCGCCTGAACCACTGAGCTAAATCTCCGGCCTGGTGTGGTCTTTCTTTTTAAGAAATGCAAAATATTGGGTGGGAGATTTAGCTCAGTGGTTCCTGTTGCCTGCCTAGCAAGGACAAGGTCCTTGGTTCATCCCGGTAACCACATACAATCATAGGTTCTTGGGCATGGTGACTCACACCCACCAACCATCAATACCGTATACCACAGTGCCCGGCATGGTGGCTCACGCCTGTCATCCCAGCACTCGGGAGGCAGAGACAGGAGGATTGCTGACTTCCAGGATTGCCTGGGCTACATAGTGAGCGGAGGGCCAGCCTGAACTACAAAGCGAGACCCTGTCTCAAAAAAAAAAAAAAAAAGGAAATGCAAGATTCAAGAGCTCTTGAGTCAAGGAAGCTTTGCTCCTATTTCAAAGGCAAGCCTGGGGGAGGAGAGGAGACGCCTTTGAGAGAGAGGTACACATGTGCGAGAGGTTGTGAGAGTGGTACTGTAGGTGGACTGGTCACTCAAGGCTTTTGGAAAGGCAGGGAATGTGGGTCATCTGCTGAGGAAGGTCACGGCAGGTGCATGGCCCTTTGGCTGTGACTGTCAGTGTCACAGGGGTGACGTTACCGATACATTTGGAGTCCAGTCTCACCACAAGTTGCCCTGGGTCTTGATTTAATTGTTGTCCTGTTTATCCCCCCTGTTTTGGTTTATCCCCCATTCATTCATTTGCCCCTAGAGTTTCTATTTAGAATGAGAACGTTTACTGTTATTTTATTTTAATGTATTTAACTTTCTTCTGCTTGTTTACCTACTTTCACAGATAACTGTATTGCACTGAGCTCTGATAAGCTCAGGGGCTGGATGTACTGTTAGGACGTGGGGTGTTGTTGGGATGGGACTGTGACGACTTGCAAGGATATATTTTTGTCACCTCTCATGCTCTTCCTGCCATCAAATGAACTTCTTTCCTCTGCCGTGCCCTTCTGCCGAGCACCTTATGCCTTGGAACCAACCTTCCAAGGACTGTATCACTTACAGTGATATGAGCCAAATTACTCTCCTCTCTTTAAGTTGTGGTTTTGGATAATTTGCCCAAGCTATAGGACTGTGGCTGATGCAGCAAGTTGATATCAATATTAGTTATATAATGTGATGTCAAGAGGGTTGTACATAGTAGCCTAAGAAATGTATTGGCATATTGGAAATTTCATGCTCTTCATATTCATGTGGCATGAAATAAAAGATTTCTGGGGATTGTTGTTAAGCCTTTTATGCAAACTTCATAGCAACTTTTAATCAAAGCATAATATATCCCTAGTGCTGAACTATGAGGCTTCTGGTTTCTCTACTGAATGTGTGAGCTACTCCATGAAATCTGTCCATTGTGGCAAGTCAACACTAAAACAGATTTCAATTTCCTGACAGCTCTTAAAATGCTCCACCTGCTTCCTACACTAATAAGTTTGCATTTTTCTCTGTGTGTAGAATTTTATATAAGAAAGTAGACCCACTGACAACACACATTTTTAGAGCTCTTTTTCTGTAGATTTCCTTAATTTCTAAGTCATACCCATAAATTCTAGGTACATTAGTAATTCGTAACTGTAATATCATCTCAACTGGAGACAAAATGTATCCTATGCCAGGGCCCCCATTAGTGCATGAAGGTGCAGAAAGTACTCCAGGCAAAACAAGCAGCTGATGATATGTTTTCTTGCTCTGCTTCTCTTCTTGCATAGATGTCCGTCATGTTTTCTATATTTTCAAGTTTCTTAAAACAGGTATTATTTATATTTTGTTAGTTATTCTACTCATTAACTGTAGGGTGCATTTTAAGTTTCAGACAAGGTCATGATAGGAAGCTAATGTCTATATGTATTATTTTTGAAGATCACAGAAGTACTGTGCAATGAGGTTTTCACCCAATTCTTTACAGTCTGGGATGACATCAATTAAACAAGGTAGTGCTTCCTAAAGGAAGTCTCAGCCATCTGTTGCTATTGGAAAGGGATAATGATCACATCTGAAATTTGAATGGAGAGGATAGAGCGAGAAAGAAATCTGGAATCATCCCATGTTAGAACTGTTAGCTTACATTATTTATGTGGTTTAGAATGTGTGTGAGTCGGCCTTCCCTCACTGTAGCAAACTATGTGAGAAATAAAATTTAATGGATGACAGGTTAAATTTGAGTCAGGTTTTCAGAGGCTTCAACCCAACATCAGCCAGCTGCATTGCTTTTAGGCCTGCCGTGAGGCCGAGTTGTCATGATGGAAAGTGTAGCGGTAGAAAACTGCTTACTTTTTGGAAGGAGAAACACACACACACATACACACACGCAGAAAGAGAGAGAGAGAGGGACAGAGAGAGAGGAAGAGACAGAAAGAGACAGAGAGACAGAGGATGTACGCTCCATATACTGAAAGGCACATACCCTCTCTTTTCTTGCTACCCTACATGGCAAACTTCTCTCTAATCCCCACCTATATTCCAGAAATATAATTTACTAATTCTTCAGGTATGTTTTAATCAAATAAAAGTTGACATTTGTGACTACATATGACCATCTGCTGAAGAGATAGTAGAAATAAGTACAAATTTCAAATTCATTTACAAATTTAAATTATTTGAAGCAGAGCACAGGATGATTGTTGCTAAGGTCAGATTTGAGGGTTTCTCGACTTGGGATGTTGAAAGAGGGCACAAATTCCCAGTTCCATGAAAGCAACAAGCTTTCCATCGTGTAGCATGGTGACTAGGGTACATATTGATGTATTATACTTGTGAATTACTAAGAATACTGTTTAAATATCCTCATTGCAAAAATAAATTTATAAAGTAACGTGTGTGTTAATTACCTTGATTCAGTCATTTAACAGGGTTTGTATTTATCAAGGTTTCACTTTCTACTCCCTGAACGTGTGTAAGTTTTTTATCAGTTTAAAAATAATTGGGCTGTGGATTTACCTCAGTGGTTCCAACGCTTTGTAAATGCAATGTCTTGAGTTTGATCCCCCGCACCAAAAAAAAAGTAAAAAATAATTTCTAAATTAATTAAACAAAATGTAATGAATAACACAGTTGGAATGTGCAAGAAGAATATTCACTGGAAACTTGGTCAGTTGTGCATACCCATCTGTCCAGTAGCTGATGATATGCCCAGTGTATTCCAGCAAATCCCACATAATAGAGTCTGCCCCAAGTAAATTTTAAATCTGTTCGTGATACCTAACCTTTTATCAAATAAAGACATGCTATTGTGCACTGAATGAAAACATCTTCCTCTAGTATTTTTGTATTGATTAGACTGCTGATTTGCTGCTTTCCTATGAGACCGTAGACTTTAAGGTACAGGATCTCTGCTGAAAGGATCTGTGAACAGCACTCACATGGATACACACACTTAAACACATAAAAAGCTAGAGAGAAATGCTTGGGCTGGAGATTTAGCTCATTGGTGCTACCAACTGTCTTGCAAGCACAAGGTTTGTGAGTCTAATCCCTAGTACTGCAAAAACAAAAACACAGACAAACAGCCGAGCATGGTGGCTCATGCCTGTAATACCAACACTCAGGAGGCAGAGGCAGGAGGATTGCTGAGTTAAAAGTTTGCCTGGGCTACATAATGTGTTCAGGACCATCGTGAACTACAATGCCAGAAACAACAAACAAACAAACAAACCCCCAAAAAACCCTTTGAACTTGACATATATATTGAATGTGTGGGACTGTTGAATGGTGATAGAAAACAATTGAATTAATGATGGATGCCAAATAAAAAATAAATATTGAGATTGCAAGAGAAAGCAGAATAAAATAAACAATGAACTCTTTCTTTCCTTAGAGCCATAATAGTGTTTGTATCACTTATGAAAAATACAGTAGATTTCTTTAATTTTAAATTATGGAACCTTGTTTATTGTACTTGAAGTAAAATATCTTAATCAATATTCTAGTTGTCTGATATCAGAGTCATGATTAACACTGTAAGTATAAATCACAGGAAGGGTCCCTAAACATTTTTTAGCAGTTTAGCTCTTTTTTTTTTTTTTTTTTTTTTTTTTTTTTTTTTTTTTTTTTTTTTTTTTTTTTGAGACAGGGTCTCACTTAGTAATTCAGGCTGGCCCTGAACTCACTATGGAGCCCAGGCAAACCTGGAACTCAGCAATCCTCCTGCCTCTGCCTCCCGAGTGCTGGGATTACAGTTGTGAGCCACGAGGCCTGGCACTGTGGTATGTGGTACTGATTGCTGGTGGGCGTGAGTCACCACGCCCAGCATTGTATGTAGTTACCTGGATCGAACTCAGGACCTTGCGCTTGAGAGGCAGGTGCCACAACCACTGAGCTATATCTCCAGGCCAGTTTAGCTCTTTTAAACTACATAAAACCCAATTATTTCCACTACAAGGTGATATATCCTGCTTAAGAATCATTGTTTATGTTTTTTTAATTTCTAATCTCTAAGAAAATGGTATTATATTTTAATAGGCTGTATTATGAAGTGAATGACTTTCAAAATTTTCCCAAATGCATGATCATTTTATTATTACCACACTTTTCCAACTATATGTCTGTTTGATTATCCCAATTTTTCATGTATGAGTCCTATATAAATTTGCCCATTGCACAGAAATTAACTCTACAGGAAAGAACACTGTGATATAGTTTCTTGCTCAATTATTTAAAAGTCTTCCAAGCTTGAAAAAACCAAGAGCCAAAGATAAAAGATAAATGTGGAGAATGCACTTGCTCTGCTTCTTGGCTCTGTCTCTCATTTTTCTCCCTCTCCATCCATGTGTATTGCTAATCACAGATCATAAGATGTGTGTATACAATGTACCAATAAAGATTAAAAATTAAAAATAAGGGCCGGAGGGTTAGCTCAGTGGTTCCGGCGCCTGCCTCGCAAGCGCAAGGACCTGAGTTCGATCCCCGGTTACCACATATAATGCTGGGCGTGGTGGCTCACGCCTGTAATCCCAGCACTCGGGAGGCAGAGACGGGAGGATTGCTGAGTTCGCGGCGGCTTGCCTGGGCACCATAGTGAACTCAGGGCCAGCCTGAACTACAAAGCGAGACCCTGTCTCCAAAAAGAAAAAAAAAAAAAAATTAAAAATAAAAGAGTGCTCTGAAAGTAAATTACAACTAAATCCAATGACTTCCTTCACTGAAGTAGGAAAACAATCTTAAATCCACATGAAGGGCACAAGAAACTCACGGTGAACAAGGTCATTTGTAAAAGGAACGACGAGGGTGGCATCAGAGTAGTTGAATTCAAAATATATTGGAGTCCCAGTAAGAAAAAAATAACATCGTAGGGGAATAGAGAGAGATGCGAAGATGGGTGGAATAGGATAGGGATACGGAAATAAGTCCACTCTTCCGTAGCCATCTTATTCTTGATAAAGGGGTCAGAAAATGTTACTAATTGTGCTAGAAAAATTAGACCGGCTTGTGTACAAAACACGAAATACATGCATGCCTTTCATCTTGACTAAAAATCAATGGAAACCGTATCAGAATCCTAATGGTATGTCTTGAAATGTCAGAATCCTAAATGTGAGTCCAGGAGGAAAACATGGGGGAAACACTTCAGGACACAGACATGCTTCTTTTCCCCCTTTTTTTCCTCTCATATTTTTCTTCCTTTCTTTTCTTTTCCTTACCCTCCTTGCTACTTCCCCCGCTCGTTTGGCCTTTACTTTACATCATGTCTTAGAAACTATGGTCCTCATTTACTTTGTCAGTTTCTCACACCAGAGAAAAACTATTTGGTATTTACACAGACATGTCCTATTTATTTCACTGCAAAGTATGGTCTCAATACATATCGATCTAGCTGCAAATATCCGTAATCCATCATTCTTTATGGCTGAGTAGTGCTTCATTTTCTATACAAAGCACATCTTCTTTATCTGCTTACCAGTTCATAAGCATTTGGTCTCTTTCTAAATTTCACTGTCACAAACTGTGCTACTATAAACAAGGGTGCAATATTTCACTGTGGAATGATTCTTTCAATTATTTTGGGAAGATAGTCAGGAGGGGAAGAGCTGAGTCAAATGGCTCCTCCAATCCTAGTTCTTTCAGGACAGAAGGGAAGGAAAAATCCAAGAAATGAAGCATAAAATGAAAACAAAAGTTTGGTGAATGAGAGGGATTTGCGGGCAAGAGAGGATGGTAAGGGAAAAATCATAAACCGAGTTATATCATGTAAAGGTAGAAACCCTCCCAAAATGAACGTGATCATACTGTATACCTAAAATATACCATTAAACCTTTTTCCTTTATTGAGATCATTGGTACATTTTAGGAATAACTTATGATCACTTTCATCTTTGAGAATTTATACCTGAACATAGCGTATCTTGATTCTCATTTTTTCCCATCCCTCCACCCTTTCTTCAACCCCCACACCCCTACATATGTAAACGTTACTTCCTCGTTTTTCATTGTTGTTGTTTTTACCATCAAATTATTATTATTATTTTTTTTGAGACAGAGTCTCACTTTTTAGTTCAGCCTGGCCCTGAGCTCACTGTGTAGCCCAGGCAAGCCTTGAACTCAGCAATCCTCCTGCCTCTGCCTCCCGAGTGCTGGGATGACAGGCGTGAGCCACCACACCCGGCACTGTGGTATGTGGTATTGATGGCTGGTGGGCGTGAGTCTCCACACCCAGCGTTGTATGTGGTTACTGGGGATCAACCCAAGGACACTGCACTTTCTAGGCAGGCCCCAGAACCACTGATCTAAATCTCCAGCCCCATCAAATTATTCTTTCCCTTCTTTGTTTTTCCCTCAGCTCCTCTGCTTTCCCCCTTTCCCCTTGAACGTTTTCTTCCTATTTCACAATATTTATCGTACATTCTGGACCTCATCTACACCTTCACTTTTGCACACTAGAGAAATAATATGTGAAATGTATTAATAAACAAATAAAAAGGTATAAGTAATAACTTTCATAATGGGACTCTGAAGTAACTATAGACAGCATACTTCACTTACCCCTGCATGTCCATGGTTACTGCAGAACAATTCACAGTTGCTAAGATATGCGATGCGTATCAATGGATAAAGAAAATATGGCCTGGGACACAATGGAGTATTATTCAGCCATGCAGATGAACAGAATTCTATCATTTTCAGGGAACTGGATACAACTGAAGAGCACTCAGTTAAGTGAAATAAGCCAGACTCAGAAAGAGAAGTCCTGAGTGTTTTGCTTCGATGTGAAATTTATCAAAGCAAGCCAAAAAAAAAGGAAAAGATAAACGTAGAGAATATCAGAGAAGAAAGAGGAAATGGCGTGTGGGGGTAGCAAGCGAAGGTGAAAGGAGGAGTGGACAGCATCAAAATACATTATGTGGTTCTAGAACAGTGCTACCAAGAAACACGTAGTTCCATATAATTAGCTGCATAAATAAAAAATAAAATACCAATGAGTAAAAGCAAAGACACATTATATCTAATAACTGTGAGACTAATATAACACATGTAAAATGTATAATGAAAATATCATGAGCAAACGCAGAGGAAGAAACAGAAATCTTTTGAGGAAACAGTAGCTAAGAATTTTCCCAGATTAAAACAAAGAAGAATTTTCCCAAATTAATATTGAACAGCAACCATAGATCTGAGAAGCTCCAAAATGTCATGCAGGTAAATCAAATGAAGAACACCACCACCAACAAAAAGACAGTAAATTAACCTAACATAGACATATCATTTTCAACCTGAAAAATATTAAAAATGAGGGAAAATCCTGAAATCAGTCACATTAAAAACATGACTTTATCTACAGAAGAGCAAAGATAAGAATTACATTTGGATTCTCTTCAGAAACCATGTCAGCATGAAGAAAAAGAAATAAAATCTTTAAATTTTTGAGAGAAAAATTCACAACCCTATCACTTTCTACCCTGAGATGTTATCTTTTAAATATGCAAGAGAATTAAAGCCACTGTAAGAAAAATAGAATATTGAGAATATTTGTTGTCAATATGTCTGCCTTTTGTAAAATGTTAAAATGAGTTATCACAGAAGGAAAAGAATATTAATCAGAACTTTGGATGTGTGTAAAGAAAGAGTATTAACAAGAAGTAAATGAATTTAAAATGGGGACTTTAAAAATGTAATTGTTCTGATAGCATTTTTGAAAATATCAATAATGTATTTGATTATTTATGATCATTTTTATTCCATCCATAATACATGATTAGTTAAAAATTTATCTTGCAATTTCTAGGGCACTCAATAATATATAAAATCAAAAGAGGTATATCTAATACATTAAGAAAAAAATTAAATCATACAAATTCTCAATTAAAATATAAAAATCAGTGACACTGAATGTAAAGCAAAACACACAACCAAAGAAGAATGACGATATATAGAAAATAATTACAAAAGTAAAAATATTGAACCAACTATCTTAGCTTAAACTGACATGACAAAGTATCACATATTGAATGGTTTCAACAACATAAATGCCTGGCAGTCCAAGAGAAGACGCCAGCATAACTGAATTGTGGTGTAGTTCTGGTTTGCAAATTGCTGCCTTCTGCATATTGAGGAACAGAGAGAAAAAAAGAGGCAGACAGACAGAGACAGAAAAGGAGAGAAAGAGACAGAGGCAGACAGAGAATACATCTTCCTAGTCTTAGGAGGCCACAGTCCTGTTAGATTAGAGCCATACTTTCATTTCAACATTTTATTTCATTTTATTTAAACGTTTATTTCATTTAAACATAGTGAATTCCTAAAAGCTTGTAGCCATATACTATGACCGTAAGGGTTAGAGATTTTGGGAATATATTACAATTCATTCTGTATCACCAAGTATATAAAAAAATCATCTCAAACATGAGTGATCTCAATGCACCAAATAAAATTTAGAGATTGGAGGCAAGGGCTAAAAATCAGTAACCAGTTACAAGATATTTATATAAGTAGCACTCTATAAAATATATGTTTATTCAATATAAATGCATGGATGAAGATATGCGATGGTTTTATCAGTCAAAAAATGCAGTAACAGCCATGTTAATTCAGATAAAGCAGGTAACTTTTTCAGACCAAGGAACATTATCAAGAATAAAGAGATTATTACACAGTGATAAATGGATCAGTTCAGTAAGACACAATTATCAGTACGCAAGCACCTAACAACAGAATGTCAAAATGTTAGAGAAGTATTGATGGAACTACAAGAAGCATAGGTAAATCTTCATTTATGTTTAGCTATTTTAACACCTTCTATCATGTGGTGTGATGCCCAGAGGTCTCTATGTGTTGGATATGCAGGGGTAAGGGACTTCCGGAATCACATGGCCAAAACTTCCTGGAATGCACAGGTGGAGATTGAAAGGACCCCTACAGACCAGAAGTCCAAGAGATCAAACACACCGCCTTAAGGAATAAATGCTCTGAGCTCTGTCCTCCCTATACTCCAATTAAACATTTAAATTGGACCCAATGTCATTTCACGGATCTTCCTGACCTTCCCCGTCCTTCCCTTCCCTCTGCGTGACTTCTTGCTCAGATGCCCTTCAGTTTTCTTTGGTCCTTGTTTCCTGGATTGATCAATAAATGCCATGAGGACTTCAATTTGGGACTGCCCTTCTCAGAATCTTTCGGATTGAGGGAGCTTGCTTAATGATACTCCCTCCAAGTTTTTCTGGCGTGTGGATTGGACATTGATTCCAGGTAATCTTTGAATAATCTCATCCTTTTGTGCCCAGTCATAGCTGAGAACTGCAACTCTATCAGAAAGAGGCAGATCCTTAATACACTTCATCCTATGAACAGGCTAAAACAGATTACATAACCATATTAATAGCGAGAAAAATAGTGTTTAGTCAAGTTTAATACCGATTTGTAATAAAAACTGTGCAAAGTAGACTAAAAGAACTTCCTTAACATAATAAAGAATATGCATGAAAAACTTGCAGGTAGCATCACACTTAATGTTGAGAATTGACCTAGTGATAAGAAACTAGAAGAATCTCCTCTACGATCTGGAGTAGGTCAATATTGTTCCTTCTGCCACCATTTTCAGCATCATGTTGGGGATTTGTAATGTAATAAAAAAAGAAGGAGAAACAAAAATAAAGTGATAGGAGAGAAAAAAGTGAGGTTTAATTTGCAGATGACATGGCATTCTATGTAGAATACCTGATACAGCAAAGAAGGGGAACATGGGGAACAAGTAAAGATTAAGTATGTGACAGGAATGATTAGGGGAATCACACTTGTTTTTGTAGGGGAGTGGAACTATTTTATATGCCAATATAATGATGCATTGATGTGTGCATGTATATGTATACACATTTTATGTATGAATTTATGGATGTCAGTAATACATTAGTGGAGGCTTATTGATTATGGTAAATGTATCATGTGGGAGAGTGTGTGTGTGTGTGTGTTTGTGTGTGTTTGTGTGTGTGAGTGTGTGACACTGGGAATCAAACACAGGGCCTTCTATATGATAGGCATGTAGCTGATACCTGGGCTACAAACCTAACTTTATAACCACATCACCCTAAACATTCTTCCTAATATTTTTCTAAATACAGTCTCTATCATAATATATTTTTTATTTTAGGGTGAATGAAATTCATGAGGATTGTACATACATGTTTGGAGCTGTAAAATAAAACTGTAAATTGCTTATTACATATACTATTACACATAATATTGTACTATAATGTCATAGAATGTATATAACTTGTTATTTCATTGCATTTGTGAAATATTAGAAAGATACAATTATACACTGGAATAGGCACTTTATGATAAATAAATTCTGGTAAACCTACTATGAAATAGGTTGAAGAAGTCAACACATGCATTAAAATAGACTAAGATACATGTGTATCTTAGTCTTCCATATCCATTGTTTATATCATGCAATATAAATTATTCTGCAATTTGTTTTGATAATAATGTCATGAAGAATTTTCCATTTCATAACACATGTATCTTAGTCTATTTTAATGCATGTGTTGACTTCTTCAACCTATTTCATAGTAGGTTTACCAGAATTTATTTATCATAAAGTGCCTATTCCAGTGTATAATTGTATCTTTCTAATATTTCACAAATGCAATGAAATAACAAGTTATATACATTCTATGACATAGTACAATATTATGTGTAATAGTATATGTAATAAGCACACTTACAGTTAATCTCTAGACTGGTATTTGTGATATGCCTGTGTTTTGTGAATCAAGATTTATATTTTAATTTTCTCTCAAAATATCTATATAAAATTTTAGAACAGAAGCAATCCTCTTCACTTTGTTCAAGACATAGCCTCAGGGGAATAGAAAAATTAAGAATGAAGATGAGTCATGTACTGGTACAAACCCTCAATGTTGAATGTGATAATAATGCATATATAAAAGTACCAATAAAATCAATTTTAAAAATATTGTTAATGTGGCAAACAATTTTGTAAATTGACCATCTATTTAAATCACCCAACTATATGTTCTCTTTTTTGAATCTTTATTAGCATATTGCAAATATACATCATAATATTACATCATAAAACATTCAGTATTGAGAATTTATACCAGCATATGACAGGATTTAATTCTCATTATCCAGTTCCCATACCAACCGCACAACTTTCCATGGCCTATATACATAAGCTTTGTTTTCCTTATTTTAAATTACCATTACATTTTTTCTCACCACTCATTACTTTCCCCTCCACTCAACTTTCCTTTGAACATTTTCCATTTTACAATAGCCATCATACATTCTCGAATTGATTAGCATCTTCAGTTTCTCATACCAAAGAAGTTATGATAATCACAGATCTGTGACCTATTTCACTTATGAGTATGTCCTGAAAGTACGTCCATTTGAGTAAAAATGACTCAAACTTTTTTTTTTTTTGCTTTTTGAGATAGGGTCTCGCTTTGTAGTTCAGGCTGGCCCTGAGCTCACTATGGTGCCCAGGCAAGCCGCCGCGAACTCAGCAATCCTCCTGTCTCTGCCTCCCGAGTGCTGGGATGACAGGCGTGAGCCACCACGCCCAGCTCTGTGGTATGCTGCGTTGATTGTTGGTGGGCGTGTCTCCACGCCCAGCATTATATGTGGTTACCGGGGATCGAACTCAGGACCTTGCACTTGCGAGGGAGGCGCCTGAACCACTGAGCTAACCCTCCGGCCCTTAAACTTATTTTTTTAAGGGAAAGCAATAGTCTATTTTATAGAGAAACCACATCTTCTTTATCCAGTTGACAGTTGATGGGCATTTGGTTTGTTTCCAGGATTTAGTTATCACAAACTGAGCTGCTGTAAATATGGGTGCACATATGTTTCTGTGGTATGACTCTTTTAGTTCTTCATGAGTATCCCTAGCAGGGGAATAATAGGGTCAAATGGGACCTCTAATCCTAGCTTTTTGAGCAATCTCCACACTGACCTCCACAGAGGTTGTACCAGTTTACATTCCCACCAAGGGTAGAGAAGGGTTCCTTTTTCTCTGCAGCCTTGCCAGTATTATTGCTGGTTGATTTCCAGATAGCAGCCATTCTTCGTAGAGTGAGATTAAATCTTAGTATTGTTTTCATCTTCATCTTTTGAATGACCAGCGATGTTGAGCATGCCTTTATATGCTTTTTGGCAGCTTTTACTTCTTCCTCTGAAAAGTGTCTGTTAATTTCAGCTGCTCATTTTGAACTGGGTGTTTAAATTGGGGGGGGGGGTTAAGCTCTTTATGTATTCTAGATTGCAGCCCTTTGTCTGAGAAAATTCAATTTAGAAAAAAAGATTCTTTCCCATACTGTTGGTTGTTTTTTCGCTCTGCTGGTGGTTTCTTTTGCTGTGTAGTAGCATTTTAACAGGATGAGATCCCATTTTTTTGTTTCCTTGTGTTGGTTCTCGTGCTATAGAGATTTTATTCATGAAATCTGCCTGTAACCCAATGTCTTCAAGAGTTTTACCTAACCTGTTTTGCAGCAAATTTAGTATTTCTGTGAATGTTCTTTTTATTAAATTATCTAATTAGATATTTTGCTGTTATCTTCTAGCTTCTATTATACTTTTCTTCTTGACTTTTGACAGAATTTATGTCTTCAAAATATATAACCATAACATTTTATGTGCATTGGGAATGATTTCTTCTCATATTTTCTCCATGATATTTTTCTTATATAAGTTGTATTGAATTTTGATGTATTAAATTTATCAGCACTGGCCCTTACAGTTTTTTTCCTTTTTGAGTCTTAATTTTGCAATCATCAGCATCCAATATTTAGACATTTCCATCTTTCCTCATCATAAATCCATACCTATTTATTTAATGTTAGATATTCCGATCATTTAGATATTTTTTAAAATTGTGTCCTGCTAGATTTTCTGATTGCTGGACACAACACCTTATACACACATTTTAAAGGGGGCAAGTTTGCACTTGACTCTCCTTCACCGGAGAGTTTGTTCATGGCCCAGTGGCTCAAAGGGAGGAATGAGTTGGAAGGGTCTGATGGAGCAAAGCCCATCAGAGTTCATGATGGCGGAGAAACAAACAGTTGGACTGTACCAGGGAGGAAAGGACCCAGAGCACATGTAGTACCAGGTTCAGGACCCTCTTACCCACTGAGATATACTTAAAAGCTTGCTCTACTAATCCCCTGGGATGTAACCAAGCCAGTGAAGCTGACAATCTGTTTTAATCATCAAAGCATGCAAGGAAACAGATAATTTTTTTTCTTTTTTTTGGTAGAGTGTCATTTTCAACTACAATTTTGCTATATACTGTTTATCTTCAATAATTGTAAATTGCACCTTTATCTAAATCTTACACTATATATGTATGCATTTCTCATTCTAACATTCCAGTCCTGGTACCTCTTCTTCATTAACTGCTATCATGTTTTATTTAGTATATATTTATGATGTATTTCGAAACCTGGAAGGATATATTCTCCTCTTTTCCTTTCTCAAAATTTAAACTTTAAAAAATATAAATCTTCTTAGATGGGCTAAAAATGAAATAACATGAAATTTGTCACTTATACCTAGTTAAGTATCCACATCAATAATGTTAGTTATATTCACTCTGTTGTAATACGGATTTTCAGAAATTTTTCATCTTGAAAATCTGCAACTCCTTCCCCATGAAATAACTGTCCTGTTCCCTCTACCACAGCCCCGTGTATCTGCCTCTCTGCTTTCCCTTTCTATCAACTTTCCTGCCTTGGACATTCTGCGGTAGTGAAAGCACGGAGTATTTGCCCTTCGCTTACTGTTTTCTTTTCCTTAGCACATGTCTTCAGGGTTTCTTCATGTTGTAGCATATGCCACTCTTTCCCTCTGTTTGAAGTCTGAATCTAACTACTTTTGTGCATGTGTACTTTGCATAGATTTAAGAAGAAGCGTGTACGTCTTCGTGATAAAATTCTGTAGTACTTTTGAGTTAAGCCTAGTGGTTTTTCGAGATTAACTCATGGGGAACTGATAACTTTATAGCATCAGTTCTCTCAGTTCACTAGCAAAATATATTTCCATTCCCTAGTGTATTCTTTTACGTTGTTCAGTACAGTTTGATTTTATCCTTTAAAAAGGCTTCCCTTTTCTTAATTCCCTAGATTTATTTTAGTTATGGTGTGTTATTTATGAGTGTGATCCACAAACATTAACTACCATAGACTGCTAATCTGTTCCTGCTCATGCCATATATATATATATATATATGGATGTCGTGTGTGTGTGTGTGTGTGCATGTGAATATAACAATAGAAGTCTGGTTTACTACATAATGCATCACTAAGATCCAGTTATTTGTATAGGTTTAATAACTCATTTGTCATATAATATTTATTTACATATATCCTTTTGTGTTTCTGCATTTTTGTCACTGAACATTTTGGTTGTCTCTATCTTTTCTGTTATAAATACTGACACTATAAACATCCTTACTCACATCTTCTGATCAAAATAAAGACTTGGTCTGAAAAATATTCCTAGAATTTTTTTTCCAGTACCAGGGATCAAACTCTGCATCTTGTGCTTGCAAGTCTTGTGTGGCATCAACTGGGTAAATCTCCAGACCTTAACATGCAAATGTTTATCTTTTTACGATCACACTAGGCAGTTTCCAAAAAATAGGCTTATCAATTTATACTGTCACAAGCAGTAGAACTAATCTGATAGATCATATCCTTCTGAAACAGGCATAATTAGGCTATGATAACTGGCCTAGTTTTTTAAATTGGCATTTCATTTTGATTTGAAAAATAAATTGCATTTTCTACTTTCAGGGAACAGAGTTATGTGTTATACTGTTAAATATATGTGTGTGTGTGTGTGTGTGTGTGTGTGCATGTGTTTGTGTGTATGGAGGTGTGTGTACAAGTTTCATGAGGTCAAGGTTTCAAATTGTCCATCTTCTGTGTAAGTACTTTATTCTCTGATACAGGTTAATTCACCCCATCTTTACTGCTAAGTATATTCCTTTCATTTCCAGATACTCTGAGTTCCTTGAAACAGTCTTTGAGTGTTGCATATCATCAAGTGATTTTTAGTTAGGCAGCACTTGAGATGATTAAATATGTTTTATTTGATTAATAGAGTCAATTGCATCATTAATTTCTAAATATTGTAAAGCCCTGATAGTATAATGTGCTTCTCATTTAATTAGAATGAACATTTAATATATTGTTATATTTAGTTTATTTGGGAATATTTTTAAGATCATGAGTTTTGGCTTAGAACTCACTTTTCTTATACTATCATTTGATTTCTATGTTTAGGATTAAATTAGCTTGAAAATGAATTTGGCAATTTCACACTTTGTTCTTATGCTCTGGAACATTTTAGTAAATGGCATTGCTGTTCCTTGACTGCTGGAAATCTTTCAACATGTCTATTCTAGTTGTATCTTTTGTAGTTGTGAAAGATACTTGATTTCTTTTTCCATGCCTTTGTGAATTTAGATATGCTACCTCTTCTTTGGAAGCTCTTAAATTTTATTTTTTTTCTAATTTTTTAAACTTTACACAAGTATTTAAGTTTAAAAGTTTGTGCATAGTGCTTTGTAATAGTTAAAACTGTACACAGCTTCTGTATCTGTATTTAAAGACATTTGTTTGCTGGCCAACGTATTTATTGTATGTTTCTGTATCAGTAGGCTTCAATGTTGAAAATTGAAGCTTTTAGTATAATTATAAATATCCTTGTTTTTAGGGGTTTTTGTTGTTTTGTTTTGTTCTCTTTTGCTTTGTTTGCGTAAGAGGTTTTGCTGTGTAGTTCAGGTTGGCCTTGAACTCATGGCCAACCTCCTGTCTCACCTCCTAAATGCTGGTGTTAGAGGTATGTGCCAACACACCAGACTCACTCCTCCATTTTAAACATTGTTAATAATATTTTGCCAAAATAAAATTTACATATGTTTGACTCTTAGGTATAGTTGTATCCTACTAATAAGTGATTGTAACCATATATATTTTAATAAATGAGTCATTTTCCTCATACAGCAGTGATGAGTCTTTTCCACATGCCTTTGTAGAAGCATGGTCCTTTCCTTGGTGTGGAACTGGGCCTCTTGTGCAGGACATGGGTTCTAGAATTCTCATGAAAGGCTCGTCTTAGAAACCAGAAAAAACATAGCTGTGAATAGTCTTGGCCTCATGATCATTCATCCAAAACTAAATTGTATTGTTTGGAATACATGAACAACTCCTATTTGATGCTCATTAATTTCCCCCCTAAAAATATTCATTCCCCATTCCCTCACCTTTCCGAGGGTCAGTGCCCTCTGTTGTCACTAGGACTTTGTCGCTCATTATAAGAATTGCACCCTCTTTGTTCTCCGTGCTCTGCACACTTGGTGACCCCTCTCTTCAGAGCCTTTTCACCCTATGATTTTCAGTGAGCCTGATTTTACAATTAAAGCTCCCAGCATTGCCTTGACTTCCAGTTGTCCCCTCGCCATCTCGAAAGTGATGGTAGTGTCCTGTTCACTGGTACTGTTCTGGTGAGTGTGGAGATACCTCCCCACTTCCAGTGCTTTTATAATCACGTGATATGGCTCACTTACTGCGTAGTGTATGTAATCCCTCTTTATTGTTTGCCTCGACAAATTTGGAATCTCATGCTCACTCATACCACTGTGGCATTTTTCCTTCACTGACCAGGAGACTTCCCAGTAGCATTTCTTCACTATGTACCAGGAACTCTTGCATGGATCATAAATCCTGAACCATGAAGGAATGTTCTCAAAATGCCAATTGCTCTGCCAGCTAATCTTAGGTTCCACTGCTCGGATCTGTCACCCTCCCTGTTGAATTCTACCTATGGTTTCTCTACTGCTGACCTTATGAAGATTTCTAAAATAATCAGATATGTGTACAAATTATTTAGTTTTCATAACTAACTTGGAAAAATAGATAGAATTTCTGTTTTACATATTAACATACAAAACTTAAAATTATTAAAAACTGATATAAAGTCCCACTCTCTGTGACAGTTTAGTCTCATTCCAGAAACCGCGATCTCAATACTATTTTTCACTGACTCAAGAAACTAAGCTTGCACATTGCAGATCTGGATGGAAGGAAACTTCTTGACTCTAGTATAATTTGGTAGTCATTATACCTTCCCTTTTGCAATCTGAGTATGAAGTCAGTTAACTAATGAATTGAAATCTCATTTAATGATTCTTCATGTGTATTTTGTTTTGGGATAAAAGTTTTGTCAAGGGAGAAATGCCTACATTATTTCATCACTGATATTCATTTTAGTAATCTCCAGGTGAAATCCCCACAATCAAAATACATGGCAGAGTATTTAATTTGTGAGGTAGGATGCAAAACATGGTGCTTTGCAAGCATGTTGCATGTAGATTTTCCATATGAATGGTGGATTGCTTCAAACAATGTGTATGAAAGTCCCAAAGTGGAGTATATGTTAATGATTCATTCAGTGGAAAGAGGATAAGCATCTATATATTAAACATTGAGAAAGCTGAGTTTTAACCAATAAAATATAAAAATATTAAACATCAAGAAAGCTGAGTTTTAACTAGTAAAACAAAAATCAGAAGCAATTTTTTGCATCACAATTTATAGTAAAATTATGTTAAAATTTGTGGCTCTTGTATAATCAAGGCTGCCTTATCTACCAATGCAACTTACATATTATACCATTACTTGACATACTAGAACCTGAAGGCTTCATATTCGTAGTCTATATAAATTGTACACCACCTTCAAAAACTGTGAAAACTTTGGAAGGCTACCTTAAATTGCAGAATCCAGAAAATGTGCCATAATAATTACCTTATAGATATGCTTCTCAAAGCTTTAAACAGTCAGAACAGAAATATTCATATGAGAAAACACTTGTCCCCAGCATTTTATACTAGCAAATTTGAAACTGAAAATAGGAATCAGATGGTGTAAAATGTGCTTTTTATTCTATAATTCACTAATTAGCCAGGTTTTTTATTTAGCCAAGATTTAAAAAGTGAATTTTTAACTGTATATCAAAATAGGTAGGGCCGGAGGGTTAGCTCAGTGGTTCCAGTGCCTGCCTTGCAAGCACAGCGTCCTGGGTTTGATCCCTGGTAACCACATACAATGCTGGGCGTGGAGACTCAGGCCCACCAGCAATCAACACCACATACCACAATGCCGGGCGTGATGGCTCACACCTGTAATCCCAGAACTCGGGAAGCAGAGGCAGGAGGATTGCTGAGTTTAAGGCTTCCCTGGGCTACATAGTGAGCTCAGAGCCAGCCTGAACTACAAAGTGAGACCCTGTCTCAAAAAAAAAAAAAAATAGGTATATACCTAGGCTGAGAACACTTCAGCCCTGGGCTAGTTACATCACTAGCATCACATGCAACCCTCAGTAAATCACTTTCACCTACAAGGATTTCTTTGATTAGTAAAATAAAATTACCTTAAGAGGATTTTCAAGTTCTAAAAACCTATGACTTAAAACTAAATATTTCGTTTGTTTGTTTGTTTGTTTGTTTGGAGACATAGGAATATTTTCACAATATCTTTAGGAGGCTTTCACTTAAATATTTCCTTGGCATTAGCTCTGATTTAAAAGTTTTGTAGAATTCAGCAGTGAAGCCATCAGGACTGGGTTTTTCTTTGTCTATAAAATGGAGTATTACTCTCTGCCTTAAAGAATGATAAGTTTGAGTCATTTATACTCAGTCATACCTTCAGGTTATACTTGTAAGTGAAATAAATAAGTCACAGATGTGTAAACATCATATCTGTTCTCTGGTATGAGAATGTGAAGATGTTAATGAGTTCTAGAACGTATGATGAATATCGTGAAATAGACAATATTCCAAGGGAAATGTGGTGGAGGGCTGAGTAATGAGGGGCAAAGAAAAAATGTGATGGTAATAAAAAAGGGAAACAAAGCTTTTGTATTTAGGGGGTGGGGGATTGTGGGGTGGGTAGGGGAAGGGGAAAAATGAGAGTTACATTGTGTCATATGCTGGTACAAATTCCCAATATTGAGTGTGATCATGATGTGTATATACAAGATACCAATAAAGATAAAATTTAAAAAATATATTTCCTTTGCAGATTACTAGAGGCAGAGACCACACTTAAAGAGAGATTTCCCGAAGAAGGGACTATTTTCACATTTTCTCACAAGTAGGAGAAAGTTCAGAACGTGCTAATTTGAGAAGCTTGAAATTCCAAGGATCTGGACATTGAACAGATGCAAATGCAACTGGCGAAAACTGACGGCTAGTTATGCAGCAGTATCACACTCCAGGGCACGGGCTTGCCTGCCACTGCACACATGCCTTGGGCGTGGGCTTACGAGGAAGTGAGCACACACCCTGCAAATTGTGTTGCACGGACAACGTGCTTTTGAAAACTCAAAGGAAGGTTAACCCTTCACACGGTATTTCATTGAGACTCTTCCCCCTGCACCTAATTAATCCTAAAGATTACTTGGAAAAACATCGGATGCCTCTGTTTGCTTTTAAAATGGGCTATAATGAACTAGATTGGCATTCAGTGAAAATGACTAGCAAGCTGAAGGAATAAATTTCTCCTAAACAAATGAATTATATGTGACCACTGTCTAGTAAATTACTTCCTTATCACTTTATTCTGAGTATTGCATATGGATCCCACAAACTGAAGCTTAAAGATAACACTCAGGAAAACAATATTTTTCTCTGAGAATAAATTTAGGGGAAACTGATGAGAGTAAGATTATTAGGTATTTGATATTATTATTATTACTATTATTTTGCTTTTATTCACCTAGATGTCTACTACCTGGAATGAGCTAATGGAACAGCTTACCCAGCTAAGAATGCTGAGAAAGACTAATAAAATAGAGACTAATCAAAACATCAGCATTTGCTTCTATTTTAAAATTACAAGGCAAACCTCATCATTTTTCACCACCTCCACTGTTATCACCCTAGTTCCAACTGTCATCATTTCTAACCGGGTTAGTTCTATGGAATGACAACCTGCTCTAAACCTGTCCCCTTTCAGCCTGTTCTCAACACAGGGAGAGGGGGTGTTAAACGCGTTACATTGCGGCGTCCCTGTGTTCAGTGCTCTCTGATGTCAGCCGAATCACTTAGGCCAGCCCTGGTCACTTGAACCACAGCCACACGTCTGGCCTCCCATGCTTTGTTCACGTCCTCTTCTGACTCTTTCCTACTCTGTGTCATTAGGGTTCTCTGCGGGGAGAGAATCAATAGCAAATATCAGTGTAATTATGCAAGGAACTGATTGGGGGCTTCCAGGAGCACTGGCAGAACAGTCCACAAGGGCCATCTGCCTGGTCATTTCAGCCACACATTATGATCACACTCTACATCTGAAATTTGCACCTGTACATGACAGGTGCCTCTTAAATTCCATGATTGACAGTCACAGTCCACACCTAACCTACTCGCCAACAAGACTCAGCTACAAGTGATTGCCAATTTCCAGGGCTCCTCCCAAATCAATCAACTTGAATTTCCATGCTCACCGCCACCCACTCTTAGTCCTTTTCAGCCACACTGGCTTCTTTCCTCTTGTCTGAATATATCACTCCTAAGGATCTCTCATAGGCATTGCTTTTGCTATTTACTTTTGCTGAATACTCTCGCCTCATATAGCTATAAGGTTTTCTCCTGTACTTCTAACCATGTAGCTTTCTAAATGGCACCTGCCAGGTGAAATTGCTCTGACCATACCATCATCCATCCAGTCCATTTTCCTCTGTTATTTTTGCCTGTATTAATTAGGAACTTCTAACATATTCTATAATTCACTTTGTTGTTAATTTCCCCACACTAGAACATGAATTCTAAGAATAGATTTTGTCTACTTAGTTAATTGATAGAAATCCAACACAGAACCACTGCAATGGATTTGATTAATACATATCTATCAAATAAATTAAAATAACCTAGTACATAGAGTTGGGGTAATAAATGTTTGTTGTCAGTGAAATAGAAATATTACGAGCCAAGGTTCTAGTGGTGATAAATTGTTTCAAGATATTATGTTTAATATTATGTAAATCACTAGATCTACAAGACCTATAGGTTTTCTCCAGCATAGAATACATATTAACATAGAGATGAGCCTAACTTAGCATCTGTAAATTTAACCTTTGTTTTAATTGCTTAGAAGAATAGGAATTCAGATTTTTAGTGTAGAGATGCAAATCCTTCTCCTTCACCATCTCTATGTTGGCTTTCAGATATTTGTATAGATTTTCTATTTTCAGATAACTTGAGACTCATATTAGTTAATTCAGTGGGAAGACTTATTTATTCCAATTTCTTATTTTTTCCAATTGGAGAATATATCATCTTTCTGTAAATTCTGAGCCTACTACCACACCAGGACTAGACCCAAGGATAAAGGACAATGACAGATTCGGCCTGTGTTATGTGTTGTATTAGAGATGACAATGTGTGAGTTGTATATGGAGCATTGTAACAGCCAAGTGTCCTAGTGCCTCAGTTAGTAAATGATGAGTTTCTTAAAACTCACATACATACACACAGAGGTAGAACTATCACTACTATTAGTACTACTACTACCATTACTACCTCTTACAAATCCATCACTGTTTTATGTATATAGAATATATTTAGCATAAAGAATCCAATGCATCTTCTTGAAAGCAATTTCTTGCATGTACTTTAGGCTTAAGGTAACAGCATGAAACTCAGTTCATTCCAGCATTTGATTTTTAGTAGCCACTGTTTACTAACTCTGAACACATTGCTATGAGTTATAGCTCAAAACTAATCCTAGAAATGAGTTTTCTGGTGATAGGTGAGTGCCTTTGAAGTCAAGAAAGGATGAATGAATCTAATTTCTCTTATAATGATGAATGTTGTTTTTTACAACATAGTAGTACATGGTGCTATATGCTTGTATCTGGGAGGCTGAGGAGAATTGCAATTTTCAGACCAGACTGTGGAATCTAGTGAGTTAGCAAGATTCTGCCTCAAAATAAAATTAAAGAAAACCACCAAGAATGTAGTTCAATGTGAAGGTTCCATCCAGACAACTGCTAAGAAAGGAATAAGAAAGAGAGAGTTACACATATAGTATCATAAAAAGTCAAAACATCACCAAGGAACAAGTAAATTCTAGAAAAAGTATACCCCGTGCTTTAAAATACAGTGTGCTAATACTGTTATGGGTAATTTGAACCAATAATCTTAAATTTTCTGGTTGACAAACAAAATTCTTCAAAAAGTAGAACCACATAAAATATCCAAGACATACACAGCAGAATGAGGATCTTAAGTGCATTTCCTGTGCAAATAAACTGTGGGCCTAGAGGTTCTCTACCCAGGTAGGGATTTATGTTTGCTTGTTTAACTATAACAAATCCTGGGACTCATCCCAAGGCAAACATTATTAAACTTTGTTGTAGACTAAAATCATTTTGGAAGCTTATAAAAGCCTCAGTGTCTAGGGCACAAGTCAAATCAATTAAATCAATACTCATATGAGTGACTTAGGCATCTGGATTTATAAATCTGCTCGAGAACATAATATGCTGTTAAAGCTGGGAAACACTGCCTTATTATAATGAATATCTGAAGGTGAGTTGAAAGCATTAGTATTATTGAACAGCTCTACCAGTGAATCTAATGTACACAAAGGGTTTAATTCCATTGCACAAGTCCTTCAACATCATTGTGACTTAAGGTGGAAATCAAAGGTTTCCATCTATGGAAAAAGATGACTATCAGAGAGAATCAGGAAGAAGGTTAAGGGAAATATCTAGTAGTCTGCAATATATATATATATATATATATATATATATATATATATATATATATATATATATATATATTTTTTTTTTTTTTTTTTTTTTTTTTTTTTTTTTTTTTTTTTTTTTTTTTTTTTTTTTTTGAGACAGGGTCTCGCTTTGTAGTCCAGGCTGGCCCTGAGCTTACTATGTAGTCCAGGCAAGCCTTGAATTCAGCAATCCTCCTGCCTCTGCCTCCCAAGTGCTGGAATTACAGGCGTGAGCCACCACGCCTGGCACTGTGGTATGTGGCATTGATTGCTGGTGGGCATTGTATGTGGTTACCAGGGATAGAACTCAGGACCTTACACTTGTGAGGCAGGTGCCGGAACCACTGAGCCAACCCTCCAGCCCAGTCTGCAATAATTTCGTGCATTAACATCAACTGTGAAGTTCATTGGACATAAAAAAAAAATGAAATTGTAATCTCAGAAAAGCAATTACTGAGGGGTGGTTGACAATGTATTAATCTGAGTTTTCTAAACAATTGATATTTTTGGCTCATTCTCCAGGCAAATGTTTCCACTGTGATTTTCCAAAATTTAGAGACTACGGTGATTCTGCTGAATGTGAGTTGTGTTGTTTTTTTTTTGTTGAAACTGCTTTAATGGGTTGCATTCTCATGTCATTATAATGGCTCACAAGACCGAGTTAGTCAGCTGGCAATACCTCTCACCAACTATTCTACTATCCTGACTTTTCCTCAGTCCCTTCAGAGACCACTAGATTTAGTCGCTGTTAATTAATGTGAGGAAAGCCCTTACGTTCTGGCCTTTTTGACTTCTCTTCCTTCTCTCTGGATCACATTTCCTCCAGTAGTCCACGTGGAACACCTCTTAGAAGTGTTTCCTCAAGCATCAACTTTTCCAAGTGTTTAATGACAGTCACCGTAGCATTTGAAGGCCTCGAATCCCAATTTATTGCTTATTATTTCACTGCACTTTAACTTTCCCAAAACTATAAAAAGTACATCATTGTACCCATGTTCTTGTTCCTACTACAAATCCCAAAAGCCAAGATTTTTCTCTATTCTGTTTATTTATGTACATCATAAAAGTGAAATAGATGTTGGCAAGAGCTATACAGTACTCGTGTCATAGTACATTACTCAACTGATAACTTGCAAATGAGTGGGTGGGAACTCAGATCTGACTCACGATGTTGAGGTTCCCTTAACACAAAAAGATGATATGGTTTTGGAAAAGCTGCAGGTAGGACTCTTATAACTAGTTATAACAGAGCTAATAGATGTAATGTTGTCATTTGAATTCCAATCAATAGTCTCTCATATTTTTGTCACGAACATTTGTACATCTATTTGTGTGTAATATGAACAACTCTTACAGACACACATCCAGGAGTTGATGCTAATCCAATTTCCTTAATGTTATATTGAGGAAAAACACAGATTCTATTTCCTTTTTGTTATTTGTCAACATTTGTGTAACAAGGAAGAGCTCTTTGGTTGATATAAAATACAAGCATTGCTTAACCCTGCCATAAATCATTCTACAATAATTAGAACAACAGGAAGGTGGTCCAGGTGGTAGATCTTCTTCACAGTAATGTACCATTTCATTTCAACAAGCAATTGGCAACTGTCTTTACCAGGTTGTACTCCAGAAAAAAATGCAAATCAGAAGTGCAGAAGCACTGTCGCCAAGTTTCATGTTCTACAACAGAATAAATGCAGTCTTTTTGCTTAATTTGAAGATACAGTTAAGATCTTTCCACGAATATTTTTGTGATTTTTTTCCAATGGAATCATTGTCAATAAATTGGTCATAATAGGAAACATGCCACTGAACGCTAAGATATTGCCACCGATAATAGTATTCAAAAATAAATATCTTCCATTATGTAGGAGGATACTTTAATTCTAGATGGTGGGAAAAAAGAAACTATTGTTACTGTTGCAGCTGTGACTGCTTCATCCTTTCATCTATTTCCCAGGAAATTTGAACGTGCATTTGTCTTGCAGAGTAATGCATTGTGAATTCCTTTGACAAGATTATGTAATTGAAACTCAGCTGAGTTTAGTGACGAGCAAAAATGGAATCAGTTCATAAACCATGATTTTCATTTTTATGGCAATATGGGAGTCTAACTTATCCTATATTCAACATGTTACAAAAAATGTCTTATAGGGATAGTTCATTAGCTTAATTCCTACTGCTACAGGATTCGACTCCTGATATAAACTGATGATAGGACTTAACAGAGGATTTACTAAGAGCCCCATTTATACAGTGTTAAGGAAATTTTAGTTCAAGGATGGAAAAAGACAACGAAAAGAAGCTCAGTCAAACTGTGGAGAGAAAAACCATATGAGCAATTAACTTTGAAGGACTAGAGAGAGAGAGAAGATAGTAGAATTATTGAGGAGTCCCTGAAAATCAGTTTCAAGGCAGGTAGAGAGTTCTAGCACAGTGAAATCCTGTGCCCATGAATAAAAAATATAAATGGTTTGTACTGAGTTTCTGGGTAGCAGAGAGAAGAAGGTATTTAAGGTGCCACTGGGATGACCTTTCTACAGTAATTAGTCTTTTTATCTTCAGGACATGTTTATTTAGTTGTCTCGATGTACACTATTCACTAACTCTCATCAGCGTGTCCCTCCAGTTGACTGGTCACAGCCACCAGAGCTCTGTGTGGCAGAGCACCTGACACTCCCATTGAGCTCTGAGAGAATGAGTGTCCTGCTGCCTTCTGTGCGTCCTTCACAGAAATTCCAGTGGTGGATTAAAACAACGTGTATAAAGAGCGGAGCATGAGGTCCAGCACAGAGAAAACCATGACTAAGGAGTCCTTTAGTAGAAGATATCATAAACCCACATAAAATACATGTCAAGAATCAAGAAAACCAGCTCATTAGCAGTTCAATACACCAGACATGCTTCAGCCATCACATGAGCCACAGGTTTCCTATGCCATAAGGAATTCAGTTTCTCTGTGAGTAGCTCAGATCTTCTCACACCAGGATCCAATTCTTTCCCTTATCCAAATACAGTCATTGTTGCCCTGGTCCAGAGCTCACTTCCACAGCTCAACACCATGAGCTCCCACTAGAGTCAGTGTCTCCAGAGCTAGTGGGGCTTCCAATACAGTTATTCACTGCATAACATTTATCAGAGTTAAAGTATTACATTTATAAATATTGTTTAGGTGGGTGATGGTGGGCTCTTATGCTACAGATATTGTAAATAGTTTTTTTTTTTAATTTAGCATTCTGTTTGTCCAACTCCCACTTTAATTAAAAACATTAAAACTACTAATACTGTCTAGTGAAATAAAGCAAGCATACATGGGCATAGATCCCACTGTCTCACTGGTGTGAGAAACTGAAAGTACAGGCAAAGGCTGGTGAAGATGATGGATATTATGAAATAGGAAGAAATTGTTCAAAATTATACCAAGCGTGAGATGCTTCATTATCAATTAAAATGTTTTATATGAAAAAGTACTCATAGAATATAGTAACTGATGAATGAGTTCAAATAGCAAAATGGCTTCCTCTACATAAATCTAGTCTTGGAGGACTCAAGGTTGTTCATCTGATACCATCTACCCAGAAGTTTGAAAGCTAGTAACACATAATGTGTGTGATCACATTCGAGGAAGAAATCTGGATCTGTGTAACAGCTGCAGACACTGAGTCCATTATTTTCCTGACTTTTGTGTATGATAACATCATGACAGAGTGTTGTGTTCTTCCATAGCCCTAAGGAAGGACATGAACAATTTCTTACTTAGGGCTGCTAGAAAGTTTCAAAGAAGCATGGTTCAAATTATTCACCTACCTGTTACCACCTGCTATGTTTCAGGAATTGTGTTCTGATCCCAAACTAACCTGTGATACTCAGCATTGTGGATGCTATGATATGGATATAACCAAAGTTCTCAGTGAGCACAGGACATACAACTTTGAGGAATCTGGTATACCAATGTACACTGCACAGAATTAGGGCCCAGGAATATTCTCAAACATGTGCCATAACTGATCTGCATCAAAGAAAACCTACAGGAAATCAGGTAAGAACTTTCATTGATAGTGCTAAGAAAGCCTAATATATACATGGAAAAGAATAAAACTGGATCCCTATCTTAATACCCTACACAAACATCTACTCAATATGGATTAAAGACTTATGCATAAGACTTGAAACTTTAAAACCCTAAAGAAAAGGTAGGAAGGAAACTTCATGCTACTGCTCTTGTTATGGAAGCACATTACATTTTAGAAAATATAAACCACATTGACAGTATATCAGAGTAGAACAACCTTTGTTGTTGAGGGATTATGTTTACAGTCATTCATCTGTTCATGGGGAAGATAATCACCTCAGTACACCTTTCTCCACAAACCATCATTCTATATAAAAATATACCTTTCAGCCAGGTGTGGTGGCTCACGCCTGTCATCCCAGCACTCAGGAGGCAGAGGCAGGAGGATTGCTGAGTTCGAGGCTTGTCTGGGCTCCATAGTGAGTTCAGGGCCAGCCTGAACTACAAAGTGAGACCCTGTCTCAAAAAAATATATATACCTTTCAAATTTGGGAAATGATAGTATTGACTTGATTTCTAAGCTTGCCAATATAAGGGGATGTCAGGTTCTAAGGGTCACAAACTTCAGCCTACAAAAGGAAATACTTTGAAATGGAGAAAAGTGAATGCACTGAATGAAACCTTGGAGACAACTGACCGGATGTATCCTGACTAAACTCCATCGTATCTGATGGGGATCTGTTCTTGCTGCTAGGAAAAAAAAATCAATGCCATAAGTTGGGTTTGTTGATGTTCATTCATAAGATGTCATTCATTCCTTGACAGAGTAATAAGCCAGGTTGTACTTTTTAAGCTAGGAAAACAAAATAGAAATGAATCCTCTCTTATAAAGTTAAGCTAGCAAAAGTTAAGAAAGCAAAACTTCAATTAAAGGAATGCCTAGAAGATGTTCCAAAGTACGGAACAAAGACTGGATCAGAAGACAGGTGTTCTGCAAGATAAGGCCATGTGACATTTTAGTCTAAATATGCTTTAAATAGTCTAAAAACTTCACGAGACACCTCTACCTTTAAAATTATCTCTGTTGATCTAAAGTGTAAATATGACTGGGAATTCTGTATTTTCATTTAGTAAACATGGCAACTCTGAAAAAGAGAAGTTGGTAGTGGCCCTCAGACTCTTTTCTTTACCATGGTGGCTCCTGAGTTTGCTTGCTCTAATCGAGGATTGGTGTGCTGTGACTGAACTGGGACTATGCTACAGTGGATTCTCTAAATTCCCTAAATCCCACTGATTCTCTGAGGTCTAGGATAAGCCATCTCGGTTGATATATTTATGGATTCTTAATTAGCCTATTCTTTTAGTGTATATAGCCACATTCTTAAAGGAAGAAATGAGGGAAATAAGACACCATACTTGCCTTCAACCCTGACCATTGATTGCTTTTGGAAAATAGGTTCATTTGGTTTTAAATTATAATTATACATGTAAATGAAATAAATAGAACACACATGTGTAAAGATCAAATCATTTCTCTAGTTTGAGAAACAGAAGATGTAAATGAAGTTCAAAATGTATGGGGGACATTGTGAAATGGTTATAAAATGTTCAAAGGGGAAGGAGAACGCAGGAGGGGCAGGAGAAAGTAAAGAAGGGAAAGAAAAAAGGGCAAGGTAAAAAGGAAACTACAGACACACTACTGATGTATATAGGGGGTGGTAGGGTTGAACAGAGGCCAGAGGAATGGCAAAAATAAGAAATAAGATATATTATGTGTCAGTATAAATTTTCGATGAGGAATGTGATAATAATGCATACCTAAAATGTACCAATAAACTCAATTAAAGATGAATTTAAGAAAGATCAGAAAAATGAAACACGTTCATGGCTTTAAGGAGAATTCTGTATTTATTTGTTTGTTTGTTTGTTTGTTTATGAGGCAGGGTCTCAGTAGTTCAGGCTGGCCCTGAGCTCACTATGTAGCCCAGGCAAGCCTCAAACTCAGCAGTCCTCCTGCCTCTGCCTCCCGAGTGCTGGGATTACCGACTTGAGCCACCAAGCCCAGCATTTGTGGTATGTGTTACTGATTGCCAGTACGCATGAGCCACTACAGCCAGTATTGCTGTATGTGGTTACTGGGGATCGAACCAGGGACCTTGTGCTTGCTAGGCAGGCGGTGGAACCACTGAGCTCAATCTCTGGCCCAAGGAGAAATATTAAGGATCATATATTTCCATTTCATCAACTTACAGATGGAGAAACTGAAGTTCATGTGCATATTCTTATATTCAAGTAAAGGATCTCTTCACAATAATCACTCCAACTTCAAATCAGTATGCTTCCCATATATTTATTGAGTAGTCTATGTATATAGTGCACTGAATCAGACTTGAGAGTGTCAGGCAACTCATAATGCAATGCATCTTTACTTCACTTTTTTCACAGTACCAAATAAAGTACCTCACATACCATGTACATGACAGTGTCTTCAAAAGCACAATTGAAGGAGAGGCCATTTTGAAGCTGGTTGTAAAAGAGAAGCTGTCAAATATACAAACACTGTTTCTACTATTAATCCCAGTCTAACTAGTATAACTAAGTTTCCCATCCTCAAATTGATTTAATTTCACCTAATTCTCCAAACTAGTGAAAGCTGTTGGAGGAAATTTAAGAACACATTGAAAGAGAAAGCGTTCCTGTCAAAATGTAATTTGTTGTCAAGGGTAGATACACTACAAATCTACATCACAGTGATACATTACAATCGTGCATTACAAATAGTTTTCAAGATTAGAAAAACATATAAAGATGCTGTTTAAAAAGAGGAATGAGGGCCAGGCGGGGTGGCTCACGCCTGTCATCCCAGCACTCAGGAGGCAGAGGCAGGAGGATTGCTGAGTTCAAGACTTGCCTGGGCTCCATAGTGAGCTCAGGGCCAACCTGGACTACAAAGCAAGACCCTGTCTCAAAAAATAAATAAATAAATAAATAAATAAAGAGAGGAATGAGGAAAATTGTCTACCAAACTTCTAAATTTTAAGGATGCATTTCAAGATTTTAATGTTTTATTTTTCTAGCCTACTCCCTTAGCTCATTAATTGGAAATGATATAGTATAGAGACAAAGAAAGAAAGACGAAAAGAATGACAGTTATGATGTACTCTTTCATTCTATTCATTATGATGCTGTCCAATCTACTATTACAGTCTCAGTAGACATCAAGAAGCCTTCCATTACCATCAGCGTGACTGGCCCCCAATTCTCTTTCAAATACATTATTATCTGTAACGTGAAAGACTTTAACTTACACAGCTTTGTAGCTGAGATGTGACAGCTAAACTTCTGCTTTTATATTTTGACTACAGTTGTTCTGCTATATAAAATTCCACAAGTACAATACTAGCAGCTTTCAATGTCAACTTAACAGCCATCTTGGAACTTTCACATTACTTCATTCTTATTGCCAGCTCAGAAGTGGTATAATCATCCGAGATGCATGCTTTTACTATGTGCTTTCATGTGTATGTATGTATTTGCAGGAAATAATTTATTTTGCAATAATTTTGCAGAAAGTCATGTGTCTTTGAAACAGCAGGAAATTCTGGCTAAGTGGCCTAGAATTGCCTAGAACTGTCAACAGTATAAATACATTGAGTATAGTCTAATGTAGCAAGCCAACAGGAGATTTTCAATGTTATATAATCTGTGAAACCAGTTTTTGCTTTTTAAAATAATTAAATCTTTTTTTTTTCAAACAGAGTATGGATTGCTAATATGGAAATAGATAAAAATATAGTCCTGTATTGAACTACACACTTGAGTGGTGAAGAAACTACTGTATAAACTAAAAAGAAGTTCATTAGTCAATGGTAAAGCCAGTGATAAGGCCAGCTCTAAGAACTAGTTTATTCAAAGAAGTTTTTATTTATTTGTTTGTTTGCTTGTTTATTTTGTGATATCAGGGATCGAACTCAGGCTCTTCTGCTTCCATGTTAGGAGTGGTACCACTTGAGCTATATCCCCAGCTCTCAAAGAGATACATTATAGGGCTAGGGATGTAGCTCAATGGAACCATGCCTGTCTGGCAAGTGCAAGGTACTGAGTTCAACCCCTGGTACTGCACAAACAAAGAAATAGGTTTTAAACTCATGTCTAATATCAACTAGCTATAAGTTGAGAAATTTATTTCAAGTCTCTGAGCCTATTTCTCTTATTTGTAAGATAAAGATAGTAAAATGCTTTTTTATGTAATTTTTACAAGGATTACATGAGTCATCACATGTGAACCTTCTTTGTAAATTACACTGTATTGGGTAGGTATTACTTATTTTCATCAGTTCCAGTCATTCAACATAAGAATTTTTTCCTGACATCTGTAACTTCATTTTTTTTAATTTCAGCATTAGAATAATTTGCTAGATATAAATTTTTTAATAAATCACTATACATAAAATTATTACAATAGGAAGAGGGGTAGGACTTAGATTCACATGTAGTGTTTCCTCCTGTCTAGGAAACCTCGAAGGGTTCAGGAGAACATAGAATTTACTGAAAAACACACTTGAAAACCATCATGTGACTGTGCACCTTCTTCTACATAGATACAGTAAATTTCATTTTCTCTTTATTGGATCTCAGATCTTCTGATATATAAGAAATCAAGAAAGTAGAATTTGTTTTTCCAGTTTTCCAAATCAGTAGAAATAAAAAAAAAAATCCCATTTGGAATAACAGAGCAATGTTAACAGCATAGCTAACTCTATCAGACTGCCCTTCCAGTGCTGACAGTATCACCACCACCCCGCAGAGCCAGTGCCTTAGCGGTCAGGCTAAACCCAGTGACTGCACCCTGGGAGGCCTGACATATACCATTCAAAGACACCAGGGACATGAGGACCTGCAAATGGCCTTGTATCAATTGATGCATTAAGGCTCAATGTCACAAATCAAAGAACATTCTTACCATCATTAACGTTCTTCTGACATCCATGATCTCATTTAATCATAAAACTGACCTCAAGAGAAATCCATTGCTTCTATTTTAGACGGGATTTGGCACGTTCAGGGTGGTAATGGCTGTAGACCAGCACCTCTATTTTAAAGAAGGTGCATCGAGGCCTCAGAAAAGTTAAGTAACAGAGAAAGCAAGACAGTCTGGTTGCACAACTAGCTCCGTGAGATTCTTTAAACTCTTCGCTTTGTGACAACACAAACGTTTAGAGACAATCTTTGTTTCATTCATGCAACCAGTTTATCTGTTGCCACAGTGTGCAAAGTATTATTTAAAACTGAATTAAACAAATGAAGGCCTATTCAATGACAATTCAAGAATAATGACAGTAATATGCAGTCTAGTTTGTGCATGATCTAACATTCTTGCATTGGAGTAGATAAGTATTTTAGAACTATGATAGCAATAATTCACTTCAATGCCACTTTTTTCATCTTTATTCACTGAAGACATATATTCTTGAGTTATATTTCAGAAATCAAATGTCATCATTTGATGTTATGAAAGTTAAATTAGATGGAGGCTAAAATAATCTTCCTGGAGCCCAATGCATTCAAGAATGATTATTCTATTTATATTATTATTTCTATAAATTAATTATATTATATACATTTGAGTCTATATATAGAGAAATATAAAAATAATCCTTATGTGTCCATTAATCTGCTATTTTATCTTCTAGAAATACATATTAGCAAGATTAGATAGGTGGACAGACAGACACATAGAAAGATGTACAGAAATTGACTGAAGATATATATATATATATATATATATATATATATATATATATATATATATATATATATATATAATAGTAATTAGCTTAAGATTGGTGTGGGTCTAATAGTTCAATATAGAACTTTACAATCTGTGTTATGTCAAGCAAAGCATAAATCATATAGAAGGAAATCAAAGTACCAGATTCTAGATCTACCTTTTTGTCCAAACCTTACACTCTCCAGTATATTGAAATAACCTGTTCATTATGACTCTAAGGTCATTTTCAGCTCCTACGGTCAGCACCCAAAGCCCTCAGCCTCAGTGCAGATATGTGGGGGTTCTTCCTCCCACCCCTGTTTCAGGTTTACACGATGAATCAGGCGACAGTAAATAAGTAAGCAAAGCCCTGTACATCATGCCTTTTGAAATGAAGTTACTTTTAGCAGTGCAGAAATGCCTTAATTTGATTTGATATCATTATTTTGTGAGGAAAGGGTACTTGCAGAGCAAGGCACACATCACAATCACTTGTGTCTCTATTCTTTTGTGTTATTTGCCAATATAGTTGTGTTTCTCATGTAATAATAGACAGGGTACATGGTGAGGCCCTTTGATCTGTAGAGTTGAATATTTTTCTTCATTTATGTCATTTAAAATTTTAATCTTCTATAATTCCCCCTTAGAGAAATCAGTAATGAGTATACTAGGTAGATTGGTTTATTTTCCATACCTACCACTAGTAGGTATGGAAAATACCAGTATTTATCTCCAGTTGTATATTTTTCCCATTAAAAAGAAGTTCTTCAGTATGTTTACTTTTTGGGAGACCAATTGATTTAGAGAAAATTAATGGTCAGATAAATATCACATAGTTTTATTTCTTGCAATATATATGCTTTTCTGGCACCTTTCACTCTAGTCCAGATTTTACTGAGCATGGTGGCATTACTTTATGTGATTTTGAGATATGAGAATAGGGCTTGTAACTATTTTCTTATGTTAATGAAACTATAGATCTTTGTGTGCTTTGAGATGGTTTCAGAGATATAATGGCCTCAGTTATTAATCATACGGCAAACTCGTGTTTCCGTAAATGTGTGATAGTACACATGCACAGTCCTGCAGAATGGGTTTTACCTTTTCACATTTATATCTTCTCTCATTTCAGTTTATATCTTATATAACTTAAGGGCTCTATACTCTGACTAGAAAATGAAGAAAAAAGCGATATCAAAAAGAAAAACAGACATCCACTTCCTAAATGGAAACCGGACCTGTTCTGCTTTTTGCACTCCAGGAACTTTCCACTCGTGTCACACTTGGCCTCATCCACTCCGTGTTAAACGCTGTGCCTTTCCGGTCATGCTGAGGGCGGTGGCAGGAAGACTCCTAAATTTTGAAAACAGACACTTCCAAGGGAAGATGTCAATCTTGCTGTTTCCTTGGAAAATAGCATCTCAGACAGATTCGTGATTTTCTGCTATAGGAATTTATTGGTGATAAAAATAAACCATGTAGGGCCGGAGGGTTAGCTCAGTGGTTCGGGTGCCTGCCCGGCAAGCGCAAGGTCCTGAGTTTGATCCCCGGTCACCACATACAATGCTGGGTGTGGAGACTCACGCCCACCAGCCATCAATACCACATAGCACAGTGCCGGGCGTGGTGCCTCACGCCTGTCATCCCAGCACTTGGGAGGCAGAGGCAGGAGGATTGCTGAGTTCCAGGCTTGCCTGGGCTACATAGTGAGCTGAGGGCCAGCCTGAACTACAAAGCGAGACCCTGCCTCAAAAAATTTAAAAATGAGACTTTACAGATGTTCCAGCTGATTTCCAGGTGTGGTTTATAGTCCATTCCCTTTCTTTGAGAAGCTAACAGGTCCGAACTGAAAGCATCGGGAATCTTCTGTAAGCAGAATTCACTGGCAAATTGTTGTAGCTCTGATGTCACCAACAGGGGCGCTAACTCCCACCTCCGCAACAGCCACAGCCACACGTGACTGAGACCACCCCCGGGGGAAAACGAGGGATACCTGCAACTCCCAAGAGTAAAAAGCACCGTCCTACACGAGTCCTAGCAGAAAGCTTGCAGCTGCCGCCAGAGATGGTGTCTGCAGTGCGTGATGATTACAGGGCTTTGGGCAAATTCTAGTTGAAATGAGTGGCAAGTTTCAACATTACAGTGCATTCACTCTTTATTAAGAAGGAAGGCAAAAGGGAAGGCCTTTGGGGAATTAGAGTTAGGTCTGTCATAAACTAGAGTTACTAGTGCCAACGTGACTCTTCTCTAAAACAGTAGAAACTATTAGGTTGGTTCAAAGGAATCTGTTCCTTGGATTTAAATAAAGTGATGCGAAGTGCACAATTTGGGACAGGTAAGGACTTCAGAATTGATATGGCTTCTGATAATTCCCAAAGGTTTCAAATTCATCTATAAAACATGTCGCTACCGCTGAAAACAAACTGCCTTCCCGAACAAAATAGCTTATCTGAAAATTGAATACTAAGCCCTGGACTTAATGTGCATTCACTCTGTGCACTTGGAACTGGAAAGTCGGAATATTTCAAAGCTGTAGATATGCAAAAGGATGGTTTACCAGAACTCAAAAGACATACATACGTAGACCTTATTAAAGATTTTGTAGACCGTGTCACCTAAGCACTGGTGAAACTATGATTTCATTTGTATTGCGTTCCTGTTACACAAGGTGGATGATGCTACTGGACACAGTTTAGGTGTCTTTTTCCTATAATGTTCAATGAACTCCTCAAATGTCTGTTGATTCCCCTCTGAAACAAATGACAAATGACACAGTATGGGCCGGGGTTTGTGTTAGAACTCAGAATGAAAATACTCAAAAACCAAGATGAAGAAGTCCCGCACTGAACCCCGTTCACACCTCTTGTGGGAATGTGTTTAGCAGTTACTATTCATCTGCCACTTATCTAGTATGTGAGGAAGAAGCCATGCTCCTTGTCTTCAACAAGTTAGCCAAAGTAGGAAGGCCAAAACTCAGTTAAGTCCATGATTATTTAACTTTTTTCCTTCTTCATTTCTAGAAAATACCAAAACCCAGTAAGCAACCCCAGGCACGATATGTCTAAATTCAACTGTTAAACACAGAGTTCTTATCTACATACAAATCAACCTTTTCTTCCCAATCATAATAGCAATCAGATCCAAGTGGCAAAGTGATCCTTGATAATACCTCAGGGCTACTCTTAATACTCTAACAATGACAAGCTACAGAAAGTGCCAAAATAATGAAGCTCTGAGTTCATTGCTTATATAGTTTTTAACAGATTGTTGTAAAATGAAGAACTGATTTGTTTCCTTCTTTAATGTATATAGGCAGTGGGGCTTTACGGAGCAGGGGAATGGAAAACTGAGAATTAAAGTGTGTCATGTACTAGTACAGATTCTCAACGTTGATTGTGATCTTAATGTGTATGCAAAATTTACCAATAAAATCGATTAAAATTAAGAATTCAGTGGAGGCAGTGTACACACTTAAATACAGAAAACAGACCATTCAAACTCACATGCTATTTCTCAAGTTTAACAGAAGCAAGAGAAGAACTGCATACCTAAAAGCACTTTTCCTCACAAAATAGAGGAATTGTTGATTGAATTCTTATCTTTCAACCTGCAGCCCATTTAAATTTTCAACTACAAACCGTCCTTCATGATTATCATCAGCACAGAGATACTCTACCAAAAAGCAACTTTCCCTGGTGTGAATTCCTCTTCCGCCTCTTAGTGAAATGTCAAATACGCTTTCAAACCTGTATTATTCCACCTACCCCTTATAAATACTAAGGAAACCCCCAAAGATTTTTTAAGTGTAGCTAATGCTAGAATGAATCAGACTTTCAAGTGTGTCTCTGAAATACCTTTCTGAAAAGTGTGACCTGTCTGTAGAATGAGACTGTGACTCTGCACATAGAAAAATGCCTTGTTCTGCACTTCAAAATGTGCCGACATGAGAGCTGTCTGCTATCTTTTCTTAGCCTGAGTTGTAAATGGAAAAAAAAAAAAACACTCTAAAGTAGATGAGAAAAAACTTTATGAAATCCATTAGTGTGCCATCGATTCTGTATTAAGCATTTCTGTAAATGAGGTTGTGAATGGCTTAAGGAAGAGTGCTTTGGACGGGGAATAATGCCAGGGTTCTAGTCTCTGCTTTGTAGTTTGAAAACCACACTACGTTTGTTTCTATCTGGACTGTTCTTTTTCTTTTTTAGTTTTATCTTTATTGGTACATTGTATATATTGTATATACACATCATGATCACACTCAATATTAGGAATTCGTTCTTTTAACCCGGTCCCAATCAAAGCATTATTCACCACAGACTGATAGCAGTGACCCTGTGGTTGGTTGAACAAAAGTCCCTCTTTGCTTCTAAGCTCCCCCTATTTTAATATTGACCCACTTAGGACTAGAAATTACGGAAAATTTCTTTTTAATAATTCTCTTTCTGTGCCTCCAAGCATGCAGTTCGTAATTAGGTCAATTTGCATATTCGGAACTTCTCCTCAAGGACTTTTCGCAGTCTGCCCTTACTGTTTGTTTCTGAATCAGACAACCCCAGGGAGGAGCTCCTGCCCCGATGAATCCTTGAGGGCCAAATTGTGAGCTTGAACTAGTGCCAGGCTAGTCCCCTGAGCTGGCTGTGGGAGACACTGGGACTGAATTTCTGCTCTCCAAATGTTTGAAGTGGCCTAGATTTGCACCTTCGTGACTTTCTGCTCTCTCGCTACAAAGAAATCATTCTTTAGTTACACGACTATCTAAATAGTAACGTCATAGGAAGTCACACTCTTTCTAAAATGTGCACATTTAAATTCTGCATATTTTGCTCATGTATAACAGTATAAAATATAGATTTAGCAATCATGCACCACCATATAAAATCCTTTGTTTAGTAGTTATCTAAGATGGAGTAAACAAAATCTGGTAGATTGTATGCCATGGAAATTTTGACTTCTTGATACTAAGGAAGACATGTTTAAATGAAGAAAGCTTTACTCCTTTTCCCAAGCAAGGTAACACCGGGGGAAAGAACTACCACCTACTTTTACCTTCTTCTTCTGTCCTTTTTATAACTTCTCCCACAGGAGATGGTAACGTAATTTTCATTAGTCAGAGTCTGACGCATCTGTTACCACATCGTTGACCACTGGGCACACTTATGTCCGCTTAAGGGTTTGCTTTCACGTGGTTTTCGTTTGCTTCCTAGTTACATTTATCTGAAAATATTTCTTGTTTCAATGTGGAGAGAAGTTTAATGACTAAAGATTTAAGGGTAACTAATCTAGTGGTTGAGTTGTTAAGTAGGATCTAAGGAAAGAAATAAAGTAGTACATCCCTAGATGTACCACTGTGTACATTTAATTAGGAACCTTAGTTTTGTTTTTAGTGTTTTTTTTTTTAATCAGGCCCATGTCACATACTGGACAGGAAACCAGAACCAGTTAGGAGGTGCCAATTACTGGGGACCTCTGAAATGGAGAGTGGAGCCTACGTGAAAGGTTTCCAGTAATATTTCAGGGGTCCCCAGTACACATCCAGCACATTTGTGGGTGGTAATGGTGGTGTCAATTCATGAACATACTTTTAAAAAATGCTACTGTCAGGCATGGTTGGGAACACCTGTAAACCCAGCTCACCGAGGCTGAGACGGGATTATGAGCATGAGGTCTGATTGATAGACTTAGCAAGACCCTGTAGCATAATGGAATCTAAGGAGGACTGTGGATGTAGTTCACTGTTCTGTGTGTTCATCCCCTAGTACCACAAAAAGAAAAGTAGAAAAATAAGAAAGGAAAAAAATCACCAGGATTATAAGACATTTAAAATGGTGCTTTGGTCCCTGTGTTTCTTATTGATGTATTGCCAATTTCTAAAAGTTAATTTACTGGGGTTCTCTCTCTTATCTTCTAAGTGAATAAGAGAGTAAACCTTTCCCTTCTCTAACAGGATAAATCTTCATAGCACAATTGGTGTCTGCTTCCTAGCATTTAGTAACTTTTTCTGAAAAAAATTTTTTTTTGTTGTTAGAGTCTGGAGATTACTGGGCTTGATCAGTTGCATTTAATAAGTTTGGCAAGGTGACCATGCAGGCTCACCAGGTCTGTGTCAGTGACATGCCACAAACTGGGTGGTTAAACAACAGAAATGTATTGTCTCACAGTTCTGGAAGCCTGGGGCCCAAGATTAAAGTGCTGACAAGTTTATTCTCTTCTCAGAGCTCAGAGAAAGAGTTACTTTCACATTTCCGCCCAGCCTCCAGCTCCTGGTGGTTGCTGACCATCTTTGGCCTTACTTGTCTTCTAAGAGAGCACCTTGGTCTCTGCTCTCCTTTTCCAGTAGTGCTTTCCATGTGTGTATGTCTTGTACACACTTGCCATTTTGAAAGAAAAATTAAATTTCATAAATACTGTATCTTTTCTCTATTGTGAAACACTGAAAATGTAAATGAGTTCTAGAGTGCATGATAGATATTGTGAAATAGAAAATATCCAAAGGGGAATGGTGGGGAGGGTTAAGTAACAAGGGGACAGAAAAAAATGTGATGGTTAAAAAATGGAAAACAAGCCGGGCATGGTGGCTCACACCTGTCATCCCAGCACTCGGGAGGCAGAGACAGGAGCATTGCTGAGTTCGAGGCTTGCCTGGGCTACATAGTGAGCTCAGGGCCAGCCTGAACTACAAAGTGAGACCCTGTCTCAAAAAAAAAAAAAAAAGGAAAAAAGGAAAACAAGCTTATGTATATAGGGGGTGGGGTGGTAAGGTGAGTGGGGGAATGGGAAAAAATGAAAATTAAGTTTTGTCATATATTGGTGCAAATTCTCAGTATTGAGTATGATCATGATGTAAATATAAAATGTACCAATAAAGATAATAAAATAAAAGAGAAACTAGTAGTATTGACTAGGGTTCATCCTACATCATCCTAACTAGTTATATTTGTGAAGGTTCTACTACCAAACATTCACTAATGAGATCAACATTGAACCTAAACCCAGGATTTAATTGAGTTCTCATCCAATTTGCTCTGCAACCAGAATCTTGAAAGAATAGAGCTTACGAACAGAAATACCACTAAATGAATTTCTGGAGGCGACAATTCAATTCAGAGCCGTGTTATGTCCCCATAATATTTCACATTCTTTCAGTAAATTGTTGTTTAAAGACACTTTGCCCTGGGCTTTGCATCCCAGTGACTAGTTTGTGATTTCGGGGACAGCACGACTGCACAAAACTTCATAGACAAATGTACAAAAGCAAGGAGGAATTAATGACAGCAATCCTGAATGCAGGCTGAAATAACTTGCTCTAAAAGTAGAATAATTTATGTTAGAATAAGTATCATTTCATTCCTCTCCTTTGGAGAGAAACTCCCTGGTCATTACTGGTGTTCTATTTTTACATATAATCAATCAGCAACAATAATGACAAAAGCCAGAAAACCAGGAACAACATTTGTGAGATTTATATTTTGTGGCTGAAGGTGACAGAAGACTGAACATTATGATATCAAGACTTCTTATTGAATAATATGCATTTTTATTTATCCAGATTTTGTTTGATGCTACCCTACAAGTGTTTGTAGTTGCCAATGATAGTTTCTCTAGTCTTAGCAAGTTTATCCTTAGCTATTTTGTGTTTCTAATATAATGGATTGATTTTAATTTTTATTGATAACACTTATGCAAATTATTCCCAAAGAACATTTGTGTTTCTGTTAGGCAAATGATTTAATCAAACATTAAAAACGTGGACATCAGAAAACCACTTTTGGTAACTGCATATTAGCAGACACATCTCTGAAATGAGATGGAATACATTTTTTTTTTTTTTTTGAGACAGGGTCTCGCTTTGTAGTTCAGGCTGGCCCTGAGCTCACTATGTAGCCCAGGCAAGCCTTGAACTCAGCAATCCTTCTATCTCTGCCTCCTGAGTGCTGGGATTACAGGCATGAGCCACCACGCCCGGCATGGAATTTGATAAAGGAGAAACTAAGAAGGGGGAACTGTCTGGTAGAAATGACGCCCTTTTTTTTTTTTTTTTTGAAGTAATACCAAAAGTGGCCTATAATAGAGAAACACAGTATTTACTGGAAACTTAACCACTTTGTGTGTTTATATCATCTGAGGAAAACATGGTAAATTGGATTTGACATATAACAGGTTCATCGGAGGAAACACTTGTAAGGGCAAAACAAAAAAAAAAAGGTGGCAAAGCTACTGCTGCCCGCAGCCCCTCAGACTGATCTGGTACCTGTGAGGGACACCAGAGAGAGAGAGTCTGAAAGGTGCTGCGACGTGGAGCCTGATTCCACCAGGCTGGTACCAGCGTCCTGTAAGGTACCGAGAGGATCACTGCTATTTCTCTTTTGCAAAAAATGATTTATAGTCTAGATTTTCAAACATGAGCCTACTTCAGTTCTCTTTCATTAAAAAATCTAACAATGGTAAATAGACTGTGCTGTCGAATTTAGCAAATTTAAATTAATTAGCACTTCTTGCACTGAGCTAGGTATTTTCTCCTTTTTATTCTTGACTTCCATCATCTGTGAAATGAGAATAATTTTAATACATATTTTGTGGGTTTTTTTAACAATTAGGAGATAATGGTTGTGAAGCACGTAGCATGAGGCTACACAGCTCCATCCCCCTCTCTTCTTATTGAACCAGCGATCTCATTCCAAGGGTTCTGCTCTCATGAGCTCATCTAGCCTAACTGCTTCCTAAAGAACCCATCTTCAAATATGCGGGGAGCAGACCCTGCTAGACGAGACTCTTTTGGGCCTGGAGATCTGCACTGGGTGCTGCACCAACTCACAGTTGCGAGGTCTGCCCTATGTCAAACAGTGCTGCACAGCTCCCAAGATGACCTGTGACCTTTTGAGTTGCTGCGTTGGGATGCCTGATTAAGGAAGTCTTAACCTCTGGCCTGGGCTGCTGACCACTGTTCATCATGACACGTGCTGCTCTGCTCTCCCGTGACGTTTAGGTTTAGATGCAAGTTTAACTTATTCTGCAACTCTGCAGGATGATTGACTATATGGTAGATTTACTTTTCTGAGATTTGCTTTAAAGGAAACGGTATAGGGAAATATGGGTTACCATTTTAGTATAGGGAAATTATATTTTAAACTTAAGGGAGTTAACCAAAAACAGGATAATCTATACTTGTCAGACTTTACTTTGTTTGATAAGAAAATGTTCTGATACTATGCATCTTTGTAAATAATCTGAGACCATTGGTGATGTCATTGGTGACCTTCAAATCTATATAAATATCAAGTTCTCAGTAAATGAAGTGCCTGTTCAGTATTGACTGAGAGGTCCTCCCGATCCCATCGTTGTCAGTCTTGTGTTTTAATTTCTTTCTTTTTTTTTTGTTTGTTTTTTTGAGACAGGGTCTCACTTTGTAATTCAGGCTGGCTCTGAGCTCACTATGTAGGCTAGGCAAACTTCGAACTCAGCAATCCTCCCGTCTCTGCCTGACGAGTGCTGGGATGACAGGCGTGAGCCACCACGCCTGGCACTGTGGTATGTGGTATTGATTGCTGGTG
>PVIC010003100.1:0-71512 GCA_004025085.1 Thryonomys swinderianus
CCCCCCCCCCCGCGCCCCAGCTACTCACGTGCGGCGGAAAGCGGGTCGGAGGTCCAGGTCCCCGGGCCCGGCGGCCTCTGCGGCCAAACGGGGAGTCAGAGCCCGCCCGGGCCTGGGCACACACGCGCCAAAGGCCGCGCGAGCGCGCGGGCCCCGTCCTCAGACCCCGGCCCGGCGTCCCGGGCCCCGGCAGCGCGGGCGGTACCGTGGACGGTGAGGCTGAAGTTGCAGCTGTCGAATTTGTCCTTGGTGGACACCTCGCAGCGGTAGCCGCCCGCGGAGGACAGCTGTGCGTCGGTGATGAGCAGCTCGAACAGGTAGACCTGGCGCGGGCGCAGAGCCGTCACCGGGGGCCGGGGCTCCGCAGGCGCCCGAGCCTCTTTCTACCGGGCCCGGCCAGGCCCCCTCTCAAGGCCGCCATCTGCTGGCAGGCCCGGGGACCCCAGGGCGACGGTGTGGGTTTGGAGGAAGCTGTTTGCTCGCTTGCGTGGTACCAGGGATTGAACTGGGGACCTTGCACTTGCAAGGAGGGCGCGGTGCCACTGGGCTAAGCCCCCAGCTAGAGGCCCTTCGGTGCCGCGCCCAGCCCTGCCCGCTAGAGACTTGCGAGTGTCCCCGCCCAGGACCCCACCTTGCTGGCGCGGTCGTAGCTGTCGCGGAGCTGCAGGTGCTGGCCCACCTTGCTGGCCAGGTCCACCCACTTGCCCTTGAACCACCTCACGGCAGGGGGCTTCAGGAGGCTGGCGCCCGCCACGCGCGCCGAGAAGGTGACGCTGCCGCCTGCGGGGAGGGTGACAGGCCAGGTCCACAGGCTCCCTGCACCTGGCGCCCAGCCCGGAGCGGCCGCTGTCACTCACCCACCGTCACCTCGCCGTCCTGCGGCCGCGTCACGAAAAGCCCAATGGGGTCGTCAGGGGCGGCTGGGCTGGGGCCTGAGGGCCCCTGTGCCAGCCCAGCCTGCCCAGCCTGCTCATCGTCGGGGCCTGGGGCACCGCCTTCCGGCTTGGGGGGCTCCGCTGGGGTCCCAGGAGCCTCCGCGGGACCAGGTGAGGGGGTCTCCTCCGCCTTCGCTGGGGGAGGGGAGATGGAGACACAGGCTCCGAGTGGGCCCGCGAACCCACCCAGGTCGCAGGTGACTGTCCCAGGCTCCCCTGCAGGACGGGCTGCCTGCACAGGGCCACTCCAGGGCCCAGGTGGAGAGTGGGTCATGCAAGAAAGGGCGCCGAACCCATATAGAGAGCCTCTCTTCTGGGGGTGGGCCTAAAAGGGGCCTGGGCTGCCCGGCCCAAAGCTCAAAGCACAGGAAGCAAGACATGGTGGCCAGTGCCTGTGACCCGGGCACCCAGGAGGCTGAGGCAGGAGGACCTCTGTGGGGCCGAGGCTAGCCTGGGCTGCATAGTGACACCCTGTCTCAGAAAGAAACCAACCTGCGGAGCGGCTGCCCACACTCACCTGCCTCTGTGACCTTGAGATCAAATTTGACCTTGGAGGAGCCCGCGATGACCGCATAGGAGCCCTGGTCAGCAGGGCCCGCGTCCTGCACCGTCAGCGTGTGCCGCCGGCCCTCAGAGGCCAGGCTGTACTTGTCGCTGGCACTGATGTCACCGCCGTCCCGCTGCCAGCGCACCTTCACCCCTGGACGCTCCGTCTCGGCTTCGAACACGGCAGGGCTGCCCGCGGCCACCTCCATCGACCTTGGCTTCTTGCTGAAGGCAGAGACTGAAGGGCCACGTGGTGGCATCTGCAGGGCCTTGCTCCACCTGAGCACCCCCCCCTCCTTTTCTCTTTCGCTTTGTTTTCTGGTTGTTTTGAGACAATCTTGCCATGTAGCACAGGAGATCCCCCTGCCTCAGCCTCCCAAGCGCTGGGGTTAGAGGCTCGTGCCCCTCTTGCTAAGCATGGCTAAGTGTGTTCCCGCATCACCTCCGGTGGCTGTGTGACCATGTGTCTTTCTCCCTTGAGGACACAGCAGCAGCAGGATGTGACCTGACCTCCAAGGAAGGTCCCCCGAGTGCTCCCCGGCCCCGCCCTGTTGCCCAGGACCCCTGGGAGCCTGACCTCCAGCCCCACCCCCAGGGCCTGAGCAGGGAGTGGAGTGTGGCTAAATTTGTCCTGTGCTCCTTCACCCTCAAGGGCCCCTCTTGCCAATCCTCGGCGGCAGAGATAAGGCGGGTGGGGGAGGGCTGGGGTTGGGTCACAGCCCGAGACCACTCAAGGACATGAGGACAGGTGGGGGCTGGGCTTCCTGCCTTCTGTCCAAGTCACTCTGATATGGGTGCCCAGGGGCCAGACTCAGGAGGCTGAGACAGGCACAGCTGGAAGGACCCTGCCCTGCGCAATCTCTTGCCACAAAGATGGGAAAACCAAGCCAGGCATTGCAGTGCATTCCCATAAGCCCCACATTCAGGAGGCTGAGGCAGGAGGATTGCCAAGAATGTGAGGCTGCCTGGGTACACAGCAAACCCATCTCGAAAAACAAAAAAAGGGGGAGCAGGGCCAGAGAGGGTGCAAACACCCAAGGGCTGCTTCTGCCTGGTCTGTGCTGGGGACTTTCCTAACTGCAGAAGATGGGTGGGCAGGGAGGGCCCCAGATTGTGAGAAAGGGGCGGTGGCCCGGGGCAATCCTGTCCCTTCCTGGGGCCCTGCCACCGTGCACGCACAGTTCTTCAGAGCAGTAGGGAGAGAAACAGATGGAAGAGAGGTTGTGCAGGGCCTCCTGCTCCCCCTCCCACCCTGGCTTCAGCTCCTGGCCCTCTTGGGGCTCCCCCGGACTGCCCCCCAACTGCCCAGACCTCGGCTGAACCGAGACTCAGCTCAGGACCGGAGCTACCTGGTTTCCTTGCTGGCTCGGGCATCTTGAACGAAGTCACACCAGGCAGAGCAGGCCACCGAGGTGGGTCGAGGGGTCCTGGGTCCCACTATTTATGGAGACCGCCCTCCCTCCCCAGCAGGGCTTATCTGCCTCCTGCCTGGCCACCTGCTAAATATAGACAGCTCTAGAGAGCCTCGGCCCGGGAGGCAGGGCTGTCTCACCTCCCCGGGGAGCGACCGTGGCGGGGGCCTGTGTCCGTCCGATATCCCAGGACTGTGCTGGCCCAGGAGCTGACCCCAGGGCACACATATGGGACAGTGGCACGGCCCCTGGGTCCTGGCACTGCAGTGCCCACATCTCATCTATGATAGCAGCACCCACCATAGAACTGTCACACGCGTGAAGTAGGTTTTCCAATAAAAACCGCGCGGGGCATTGTGTCACATGCCTGAGATCCCAGGGCTCTGGGAGGCCGAGGCAGGAGGGTCACAGAGTTGAGCCCAGGTTGGGGAATGTAGCAACTTAGACCCTGCCTCAAAATTTTAAAAAGGGATAGAGATGCAGCTCACTGTGAGGGTCTCAGACTCAATCCCTAATACTGCAATAAATAAATACATTTTTAAAAAACACGAAATAGGGGCCCTTTGGATGCTGCCCAGCACAGAGACCATGGGAGCCCACGTCTGGGCCTGCACTGTGCACCCCGGGGTCCCGGCGGGCGGGCAGCAGCGCGTGGGGCCGGTGTCAGGGTCAGGGACCGGCGGCGGGTCTCCAGACGCAGCGCCGCTCAGCTGGCTCCAGGCCATGTCCCCGGCCGAGCAGCACTCAGCGCTGGGTGCCGTCCTTTCGGCCTGGCCTCCGTGTGTCCCCGCGTCTTCTGGATCTGTCCCTACCCCGCAGCACCAGAGTCCCCGGCCGCAACGGCTCCACCCACCAGCACTGTCCGGATAACAAACACTCGCCATCCTTTCAAACTCCGCCAGCCCCGCTTCCACGCCCTTCTATGCTCAGCCGCGTCGCCCTTCCCAGACGTCTTTACAAGACACTGAACGTCATTCGGCTCCTCGAACTTTCTGTTGTTGTTGGAGACGGAACCCAGGGCCTTTGCACTCAGCAAATTCCTAGCCCATCTTTATTTTTCATTGGAAGACAGCATCTCACTGAATTGTTACACGGCCAGGCTGGGTTCCATGTGAGATCCTCCTGCCTCAGCCTCCCAGTGCTGGGATGACAGGTGTGTGCTGCAACCCCCACCTTTGCGGTTGACTGGCTAGGTGGAGGAAGCTTACAGCTTTCTCTGCTGGGCCTCATCAGCTTCCCCAAGTGGGTGGGTCGTGAGCTACACCCAAGTGCTCAGGACAGTGGCCCCAGGATAGGGGCCTTCCCGGGGCCCCGCGGGACATTTCCTGGGCCTGGGGTGTGGTTCCAGCCCTTGGGCAGACTGAGGCCTCTACCACATCCGGGAAACTTGCCCACTGCCCACCTGAGAGGCCCAGGACGGCCCATAGAATGGCATGTGTTAGACTCATCTCAAGACTACTGGGTGCTAAGTGACCGGAAAGGCTGTCATGACTGGGTCACACCTAAGATTGGGAGTTTAGGCGTCACTGACCAGGGGTCCTCAGGGTCTTTCCTTCTTTCTTTCTTTCTCTTTCTTTGTTTCTTTCCTTCTTTCTCTCTCTCTCCCTCTCTCTTTCTTTCTGTCTTTCCTTCTTTTTAAATATACAAATTTTTGTTTTCTGACAGAGGGCCTCTCTGCGTAGCCCAGGCTGGCCTCGGACTCCCAGAAATCCTCCTGCCTCAGCCTCCCGACTGCTGAGATGACAGGTGTGTGCCAGCATGCCGCGGGACCTTTCCAGAGCTCCCTGCCCTCCCGTCACCCAGAGGGCGTGAAGTCGCCCGCGCGGCCGCAGGAGGCCCACACACTGCTCGCACCTGGCCACGGGCGCGGCCCAGAATAACTTTACTTGGGGCGGGAGGGGACTGTACAGAGCGGGCGGAGTCCGCGGCGGCGGCGGTCAGCGCGGCGGGAGGCGGCCGGGCCCGGGCGCGCGGCCCAGCACCTCGCCGCTGAACTGGTAGGTGAGCTTCTTCTTGACCTTGCGCACCTCGCCGGTCTTGCCGTAGTTGCGCAGCGCGCGCGCCATCTTCTGGTAGGTCATCTTCTTGCGGTTGCCCTTCTGGATGCCCCAGCGGTGCGCCAGCGCCTCCTTGTGCTTGGACGAGAACTGGAAGGTGCCCTTGTCCTTGTCCACCCACCAGATGCTGTCCTTCATGTCGCCGCTGCGCAGCAGGTCCAGCAGGAACTGGTACAGGCGGATCTTCTTCTTGCTGCCTGCGGGACACGGCGGTGGGGCGCGCGGCGGGGAGGGACCCGCCTCGGGCGCAGGGCAGCAGGGGCGCGCCTCCCCGGAAACCCCCGCCTGTGCGGCTGGCCGCGGAGGGTCCCGCCGCAAGGGGCCGGCTGGCGGCCTCGCGCACCGGGGAGTCGGGGCCCGGGGGCCCCGGGGGCGCGCCCCGCGCACGCACGCCCCGGGCCCGGGCCTCGGCTCCTGCAGACGCCCTCGACCGGCGCTGCCCTGGCGCCCCGCAGGGCCGGGGCTGGCGGGTACCTGGCTCGCCGTGCAGGAGGCCGGGCCCGGGCTCCAGGCCATCGGCCTCGCCGTCGGACACCTCCAGCGGGGGGCTGTGCCGCTCGCCCTCCTCCTCATCCGAGCTGGGCTGCGCTGGGGACAGGGGCGGGTACTGGACGCACATCCGGGTCATGTAGGGGACCTGGCGGGAGGGCACGGGGCCGGTGAGCGGCGCCGGGCTCTGGAGGCCGAGGGGCTGCGGGGGGCGCGGCAGGGCGGGAAACCAGGGCCCGCCAGGGACCAGGCCGCGGGGTCCCCAAGGACGGGGCCGCGCAGGGGGCTGCGGACGAGCAGGAGCGGGAAGCGGGTGGTGAGGCGGCGGGGTCTGTGCGGGTCTGGGGCAGGGTTTCCGGGCCCCGGGCCGTCAGCCGGGCATCGCAGGGCCGAGAGGGCCGTGGGATCCGGACGCGGGGCGTGGGGGGCAGGAGCCGGTCCACTTCCGGGCGGCGGGGACGCACCTGGTGGCTGAGGCCGGCGTGCGGCGGCACCATGGGGGCGTCGAGGACGTGCATCTGCTCCAGCTCCATGTGGCGGTACAGCTGCTGCAGCTGCGGGGCCTGCACGCTCTGCAGCTCGGTGAAGTGGTTCTCGGTGAAGGCCTCGAACTCGCTGTGCACGTGGTGGGGGTGGAAGTCCCAGTAATGGTCTGCGGGGCAGCGGGCCGCGGTCACCAGCCGGGCGCGGGCTGGGCACCAGCTGCCGTCGTTCCCGCCATCCAGACCTCGGTGCTGGGCCCGAGGTGCCCGGGAGCCCCCCGGAAACCCTGCCAGCAGGGCCAGGCCGCAGGCCGCGGACCGGGCAGCCCCGCGCCCTGGGGCTGGAGTGCACCAGCGAAGGTCTTGGGCACCTTTTCCAGGGACAAAAAGTGCCACATGCCTGAGGGACAGACCTCCCGAAACCAGGTGTGACGCAAGGGACACAGGGATTTTCTCACGCAGCCTGAGGGGGGCGTGTGAGGGGCCAGGCCGGCAGCGTCCTCAGGAAGAGCCCACCCGCTGATGAGCACGTTTGCACACACGACACCTGCGTGCACACACACACAGACACATGCTGACACACACAAACATGTATTCACATCTAAGAAATGAAGTATGTTTTAGCTCCAGGCTAAATATGGAAGGCTCCTTCCTTCCTTTTTTTGAGACAGGGTCTCGCTTTATAGTTCAGGCTGGCCCTGAGCTCACTATGTAGCCCAGGCAAGACTCGAACTCAGCAATCCTTTTGCCTCTGCCTTCCAAGTCCTGGGATGACAGGCGTGAACCACCAGGCCCGGCACTGTGGTATGTGGTATTGATGGCTGGTGGGCGTGAGTCACCACGCCCCGCATTGTTCTTTATGGTTACCAGGATCGAACTCAGGACCTTCCGCTTGCAAGGCAGGCACCGGAACCACTGAGCTAAATCTCCGGCCCCCACCCTTATTATTTTTAATTTTGAGTCAGAGTCATACTAAATTGCTAAATTGCCCAGATTGAGCTCAAACTCAAGATCCTCCTGCCTCAGCCTCCCATAATGCTGAGATTACAATCCTGTACCACTGTGTGCAACTCCTAAGGAGGATTTTGCTCAGAGAAGCTCTGGGACTCTGACCTGGAGCCCACTGAAGTCCTCGATAGAGACTCACCAAAGCTTCGATAAAAGTTTTGAGAGGCCCAGTAGAAGCTTGGCCTTTGCCCCTAATTTGGGTGTGAAGCAGTCATGTAATAAACACTCTGGGGGCAGAAACCCTACCCACATGGGAACCTCTGAAAGCCAAGGCAAGGAGTCCTCGCCGGTGCAAAGTCAGCTCCTGGGCTCTGCACCCTTGTTCCGGGACAGCTCAGCATGAATTCACTGCATTCTTCCTTCCTGTCCCTTCCCTGTGACACCACGCGCCCTTTCACACAACGCTGAGCTCCCTGCAAGAACACTGGGTCATCTACGCCTCTGGAGACAGCAGGCTCCCACTTTGCGCCTGCTGGGCACCCACTGCTCAGTGGCCTTGATTGATTCTGATTGCTGTGATCCATAAGAGCCAACTGTTTTTTTCCTTCTTTCTTTTTTTCTTTTGAGACAGGGTCTCACTATGCAGACCAGGCTGGCCCTGAGCTCACTGTGTAGCCCAGGCTGGCCTCGAACTCTGGGGGTTCTCCTGCCTCAGGCTCTTGTGCTGAGATTATAGAGGCATGCCGCCACGCCCAGCTTCCAAGAGCCACTTTCTAATGTGTCTTTGGAACGGACCAGGCACTGTGCTGCGCATCTGATTCACAGGATGCCATTTCATCTTCCCCGGGTCTGGGGAGGTGGCCGCTACCTGTGGCCTTCCTGCGTTCGAGGGGACTGTGACTCCAAGAGGGTTTGTGGGGCCACTGGGGAGTCAGGATCCACGTCCCCCTGTGTTTGTCTCGAGGCTGACTGTTACACTGCCGCACACTACGCCTGAGGAGCAAGACCACTCGTGAGGCTTCAAGACCTGTGGCTTAGCCGATGGCTTGTACCGCCTCCCTGTCCTCTGCCACCGCCCGGCATCCGTCACCTACCATCTGCCACTGACCCAGCTGTCCATCTGCCCATCCGCCATCACGACCCATCGGTCACCCCTCCAGCCCCCAGAAATAACCCTTCACCCTGATCTCTCCTTTCCTGCCGCTTAACCAGCCTTATCCACACACCGTCACTCATGTGTAAGCGAATGATGCTCAGGACGAGTCCACAGGAAGCCTGAAGCCCTGGGGGTCACCCGGGTCACGGACAGCCCAGCCCGAAGTCCGGAGCCTCCCGGGGAGCAAAGCGCGTTCCAAAGAGCGGGCGGAGGGGGTGGAGACAGCAGGAGTCAGGACGTTTCAGGAAACCACAGACCTTCGCGCTGGGACTCTGGCTCCCAGACCCTGCTGAAGCTGTTCAGACGTGGACACTGAGGCCCGGAGAGCGGAGAGCTGAAGGCCTCACGGCACCCGTGACCGCCCTCCCTGTGGAGGTTTAAATCTCTCCGCGGAGGCACCAGGGACCTGGTAAGACTGAGTTTCGTCCATTTCTCAGCAGCCCGCAACGTGCCCGGCGTCCCGGAGCCCAGGGGCACCTTCCCAGGTGGAAGCCGGGGGTGTTCGGGAGTGAAGGGAAAGGCGGGGTGAGTGGAAGGCCGGCTGGGCGTGTAAAAGAACTGATGGCCGAGGGTCGCTCAGGGGTGTGCAGGGGTGAGAGTCCCAGGAGATCCGGGGGGTGGCTAGACAGATGGACGGCGGAGGACGGGGAGCCGGCCACACTGCAGGACGCCCTGTCCCTCACCGGTCCCATCACAGACAGCCAGTTCGCCTGTCCCGGTTAGGGTGACTACTCTTAAAACAAAAAGGCGCGGCACACGGCAAGTTCTGGTGCAGATGCGAAGCGAGGACCTTTGTGGGTTGTCATGGGATCGTAGAAGTGGTCTGGCTGCTATAAGAAATAACAGGCCAGCTCCACAAAAACCCGGCAGTGAAATTACCAGGGGACCCAGCAAGTCTACCCTGGAGTTTGTACACAGAAGGATTGAAACGGGAGTCTGAGGGGTCAGGGATGTAGCTCAGTGGTGCTGCGCCTGGCTCCCAAGTGCAAGGTCCTGAGTTCGATCCTCAGTACTAGGAGAGAGAGGGAGAGGGAGGGAGAGAGAGAGAGACAGAGATGCCCACCCATGTTCAGAGTAGCATTAGCCATAGTAGCCAAGGATGAGAGCAGCCCGTGCGTCCACCCCAGGCTCCATTCATCTCGGGTTCCTGAGGTTGAGTGTGTGGTACTCAGGTGTGGGGGCACAGGCTGTAATCCTGGCACTCCAGGAGCCTCAGACAGGAACGTCACCAAGTTTGAGCCCAGCTTGGGCAACTTAGTGACTCAGGAAGAATCTATCATAAAATAAACAATAAAGAGGGCCAGAGATTTAGCTCCGTGGTTTGGCACCTGCCCAGCAAGCACAAGGTCCCTGGTTCAATTCCTTGTTATCGCATACAATACCGGGCATGGTGGATCATACCTGTCATCCCAGCACTTGGGAGGCAGAGGCAGGAGGATTGCTGAGTTTGAGGCTTGCCTGAGCTACATAGTGAGCTCAGGGTCAGCCTGAGCTACAAAGTGAGACCCTGTCTCAAAAAGAAACAAAAACAAAAACAATAAAGAGAGGACTGGGGAGGGAGCTCAGAGCAAAGGCCTGGGTTCAGTCCCAGCACAACCGCAGCCACAGCCACAACAAAATGTAAATACCAGTTCGGGCTGGAGGCTGAGGGCATCAGGAATAGCTCAGCGTGCAGGGCCTTTTTTCCAGACGACTTCTGGGGGCGGGGCCTGTGCAACAGGGGACGTGTCCAGCGCCGCACAGCCAGGTGCTGGGGATGGGGGTGCGGGGCTGGCGGCTTCGTGCACCGGAGGCCGAAGGTCCTGCAGCCCTGCCACCGGCATCCGCCCGCTCCTGCCCACCCCTCCCTGTCTGCCACTTCAGATCTCTAAGGGAAAAGTGCTTTTTCTGCCTCGATCCTGCACTCAGTGAGACTGCCGTTCACCGGCGGGCAGGGCCAGGGCAGGAGCTGAACACAGGAGGCCTGAGCTCCGCGTGCCCTTTCTGCCCACGCTCTGATGAGATCACAGGCCACAGTGCGCCCCCTTCCCCATGCCTTGGGCTATTGTCTGTCTGTTTTGGTTTTTATTTTAATTTTTTTTTTTTTGAAGTAGGGTCTCTCTGTGTAGTCCAGGGTGGCCCTGAGGGCACTATGTAGCCCACACTAGCCTCAAATTCGCCACGGTCCTCCTGCCTCTGCCTCCCAGGTGTTGGGACTACAGGCGTGAGCCGCCATGTGATTAAACTCGAGATCACAACTTGGGGATCCCAACTCAGGGATCGAGCTCAGGACCTTGTCCTTGCCAGGCAGACTCCAGAGCCGCTGAGCTACATCCTCCACCTTGTTTTATTAGAGACAGGGTCTCGCTATGTAGTTCAGGCTGAACGTGAACTCACTAGGTAGCTCAGGCTGGCCTGGAACTCGCACCGGTCTTCCTGCCTCTGCCTCTCAGAATGTGTTTAAATGTTAACCACACACACACACACACACACACACACACACACACACACACACACACCTGAACTCTCGCACAGGGCTTGGTGGTACAGTGCTTGCCTGTCTTGAATTAAAAAATAAAAAACAAAAAAACCTCCCCATGGATGTAGCCCATCCCTCCGTGGCCCTGGAGCCTTGCGTGACCCCTCCCCAGCCCTGTCATTTCATTCCCAACTCAGGCTGGGTGGCCCTGGCCCTCCTTCTCGGTCCCTCCTTCTTCTGTGCCCTTGCTGTCCTCTGCACCCCACATGGCAGGGACCTCACCCTCCCCTGGCTGTGCCCCGCCTGCCTCAGGACACGCAAGGCTGTGGGGGCCCCTGAGCTTCCTGGCCCTGCTCTGCACCGCATCTGACCTCACAAACGGTGACAGTGACATGCGTTATTACCCTGCTGAATCTCATGATTCTGTGGGGGTTTTTCCTGCTTTTTTTTTTTCCAGTACTGGGGATTGAGCCCTAGAGCCTTCGCATTGAGCTACATCCTAATCCTTTTTTAGTTTTTAATTTTGAGACTGCATCAGTTTCCTAGAGTGGATTTGAACTTGTGACCCTCTTGCCTCAGCCTCCCAGAATGCACGCTCTCAATTTCACAGAGGAGGAAATGGGAGTCCAGAGGCGCTCCTTTCCTCGGTGGAAGAGGACTGGACTCAGGTCCTCCCTGCGGCCTTGTCACCGAGCAGAACTACCTAAAACGTGGCCACAGAGGACAGGCGGGAAAACCGGGCTGTCCTCTTTAGTCTTCAGGTACCATGTCCAGCAGAAGTTAGGTCAGGTGAGGAGGGTGGACGGGCAGGGCGGGAACATGCAAGTCTGAGGGGCTCACGGCGCACACCCGAAGCCAGGAGCCTGGCCGCAGACCACCAGGTCACCCCCCAGGTCCACCCAAGGGCCGGGCTGGAGGATGCAGCCCCTGCGGCAGCCCGGCCACCAGGGGGCGCCCTCTCCACGTCCAGCAGACTAGGAGGAAGGTGGGTGCTTTCCTTCCTCCGTGTCTCCATTTCCCACAGAGAGAATGGAGTTCTTACAAATAAACCCCAAGAGAATTCTTTTGAAGGCTTTCTAACTCTGGGCTTCTTTTTTCTCTCATTTTGCAAAAGTCTCACCATGCAGTTCTCACTATGTAGCCCAGACTGGCCTCGAACTCAAGGCAATCCTCCTGCCTCAGCCTCCCAAGTGCTGGCACAACAGGCATGCGCCACCAAGCCTAGATCCCAAGATCCACTCTGCCCGCATCACAGCTGCATCCCAGGTTCCTGGCACCCAGTCCCTCTCCTGGGACCTGAATTTGCTCTAGGAAAAGTCTAGGCCCCGTAGAGGACAGCCTGACGGAGGAGAGGTCCCCTTGGGCAAGACCTTCCCAGCCCGCCCCGCCCCAGGGGGCGGCACCCCGGCCTCCACTGCGCAGGGTCCTCGGGGGCTTCCTGACCCAGCAGCCCCAGCTCGGAGTCTGCCCCAGGGCCGGGAGTAGGTGGAGGGGCTGCGGTCAGTGCCACGCAGTGGGCGAGGCCGGGCGCTGCGCCCCCCATGACCCACTGACCTAGGGCCTGGGGCTGGCCCGCCCCAGCCGGCCCTGTGCGAGGCCCTCGGCTCCGGGCGCAGCAGGGACGACAAGCAGGCCGGCCGCCCCGGCCCACTCACCGCTGTGGCTGTCCCCATCGCTGCTGAGGTACGGGTAGTACTCGGGCGCGGGCCGCTGGTACAGGTCCGCGTCGTAGGAAACCAGCTCTTCCGACGGCTGCGGAGAGACAGCAGGCTGCACCGGGCCGGCGTGGGTCGAGGACCAGGCCCCGCACACGCCTGGGCACCGGTCCATGCGGGGCCGCCGCTCCCAGGCCTGAGTGCAGCCGACCCCACGCTGGCCTCGATGCCCGTGTGCGTGGCACCAGGCCCTGCCCGCCCTGGGCCCTGCCCGCCCTGCCTGCCCTGCAGTGACCTCACAGCCGCAGTCTGTGCAGAGGTCGCCCGGCGGGCCCGGATCCCTCGTCTCTCCGCTGGTCGGGCCTCCTCCCTCCTTCACCCCCACCTCCCTGCACCCACACCCGCTGGGGCACAGGGACCCCCCAGCCTTCCAACGGCCACCCTGCTCACCCAGCCCCGCGGAGTGCACCCCAGGGTTGCACAATAGTCACTGTGGTCCTCAGGCTTGGCATAGGGGCCAGGGCTGCCACCCAGGGATGCTCAGAGTGGCCCCTGGCACTGAAGAGAGGGCTCGGGCCAGGGGGCCAGGCCTCCTGCTCCCGACTCCAGCTCGGGTCACAGTCCGGGACGCTGTGGCCGAGGCCCCAGGCCTGTGGCTTTTTTGAACAGGGTCTCAGTATGTATGCCAGCTGCTGGCCCCAGACTTGTGAAGACCCTGCTGCCTCGGCCTCCCAAGGCCATGTGCCACCACACCCTGCTGGCTTTTGTTTGTTTGTCTGGTTGGGTTTTGTTTTGTTTTGTTTTGTTTTGTTTGCAGCAGGGTCTTTCTTTCTATGTAGTCCAGGCTGGCCTTGAGCTCTATAGCCCAGGCTAGGCTTGAACCTGTAGCAATCCTCCTGCCTCAGCCTCCTGACTGCTGAGGTAACAGGCTTGCACCACCACACCCGACGTCTGTAGCTTTCTTGGGGCAGAGCGGGCTCCGGTGGGGACAGCTCCCATTCCTCTGCCTGCCCGCCACCTTCCTGGTCCCCCGTAGGAGAGGGTGAGGGTGTGCAGAGCCCGACAGGCCAGGCCCGCCAAGGGCAGGAGGCCGCACTGCCCTCCTCCCGGAGTCCCAGGTGGCTCAGACGCTGCGGACAGAGGGGCCCGGCCTGGGAGCCACCCCGGGCCCCTGGGCAGGGTGGGAGGAGGAAGGCAGCTGACTCCAGCGGGAGAGCTGAGTCAGGTGGGTGGCACTGCCCAGCCCTTCCTGGCACCCCAGTGCGAGGACCCGGGGTGGGAGTTGGCGAGGGGTCCCCTCCCGCGGACCTCGCTCCGACACCTGCCGGGGCGGCAACTGTCACCCGGAGCGGGCAGCAGTGCAGATCGGCCCACTGCGCCCCGGGTCCCCTGGGCCCTGCCTGGTCCCCCGCCCTGCAGCCCGGTCCTGCCCAGCCCAATCTCAGTCACGGCCTGGGCCCACCCCTGCCCGCCGCTCCCTGAAGCCCGGCCCTGGCACCGACGCCGACCGCACTGCTGCTCTCCTGCCCAGCCAGGCCCTGCCCCTGCCTCTCTGCGACCTGAAGGCCCAAGACCCAGGCCCTCTGGCCACCGACCACATCCTCAGTGCCAGGCCCCCGAGCGGGCCCTGGGCACCCACTGGGGACCCAGAGTCCCATCGGCCTCCCTCTCCAGGAGTCCCCGAGCCCCGGGCGGAGACCTGTGCCCCTTCCTCTCCTGGCCCCTTGCTGGCCCTGCGCCAGCCGCCCGTCTGCCCCTCTCATGCCCTGCAATCCCGACACCGTGGCTGGCCCTGCACCCCGCCACCCAGCCGTCTATAAATAATCCCCTCAGGCCCCGCTACTCGGGGCCCCACGGTGGGCCCGGCCCTCAGCCCTCGGCCACGCTCCGGGAAGCCGCTGCCAGAGCCTGAGAGGAAGCGCGGACTTCCCACTGATAGCAGTGGGGCTGGTGGTGGGCATGAGGGCCCGCCGGGCTGGCAGAGGAGCCCCGGTACTCACAGGGGGGACGAGGGGAAACCCTTCCATCTTGCACGTCTGTAACATCCAGCCGAGGTCTGTGCCGGTCGGGCCCCCTGCCTGGGTAGGGGCCAGTGCAGAGCCCCTCGGGACGGGCGCCCCGTCGGGGACTGGACGCAGGGCTTGGGCCTGCCCCCTGAGCTACAGGCGCCCTCGGGGAGCCCCCTCCCTTGACATTGCAGGGCCAGCGCAAGTTCCTGATTTTATCGAAGGGCCTGCCACTGGGAGATAGTCCCCTTGGGGTGACATCACCGCCCCAGCCCGTTTGCATAAATCTCTTGCGCTACAGGAAGTCTCTGGCCTGCTGGGGCAGGTGGCGCTCAAGGGGCTGGCCTGGGAAGCCATGGGGGCCAGGCCCCCTGCCCGGAGGAAGCTGGGGCTGGAGCGGACAGGCCTCCGTCCGCAAGGCCTGTGCGACTGTGCTCGGCCCACTGAGGCTTCCAGGGCCAGCCAGTGACACCATCCCGGCCTAGTCACGCAGAGGCCTGTGTGAGGGCTCTTGACTTGGGGCGCTCTCTCTCTGTCTCTCTGTCTCTGTCTTTTCCTCCCTCTTCTTTGTTTTTTGGTAGTAACTGGGCTTGAACCCGAGCCTTCGCACTGACCTATGTCCAGCCTTTCTAATTGTGTTTGAATCAAGGTCTCACTCAAAAATCACCAAGTTGCTGCAGGCTGGGCTTCACTGGCGACCCCCCTGCCTCAGCCCACCATGGTGCTAAGATTACAGGTGTAGGCCTGAATCCTTGGCACTTGCTGGGGTGAGCCTGGCAGGCCGAAGGCTCTGATCTCAGGAGTGCCCAGCGTGGCTCTTTCTGTGGGCTCTGTAGCCCTCCAGCTCAGGGTGGCCATGTCCGCGGCTCCGCCGCTGGGGTCCAGCTCCTCTCTCCGCCCCTCCTAGCCTCGCGGGTACCGTAGCTGCTTCCAGAGTCCAGCCCGTTTCTCAGTTTCTCCAGCCTTCGCCGGTGCTTGGACGTCTGCTTAGTACCCCTGCCTTTCTCGCGTGCTGTCACCCGCCCCCCATCTCCTTTTCTATTCAGCTGCTCGTCATCCGCCCAGCCGCCGTCCTAACCATCTATTCATTTATCTGTCTCCTTATTCAACTGTGCGTTTATCTTCTCACAGCTCATCCATTTACTCCCCTCTCGATCTGCTGCTGATCTAGACATCTGTGCCTGCACATACCCACCGAGCAGCCCATCGGCCAGTCCCCTTTTCTACCAGTTTATCCACTGTCCGTCCATCCGTCCGTCTGTCCATCCGTCACCCATGGCTCATCCACCTGTAGGTCTGTTCATCCATCCACCTATCTGCCCACCTGAAATCCACATTTCCCCCCATTCACACATCTGCCAGTACATCCCTCACCCCCAATCCAGCCAGCCACGCACCCTGCACCCCCGGCATGAGCTGAGTTCCAGCTCTGTGGGCGCTGAGAAGCGGGCGGGGTCCTCTACACCCCTGTCCGACGTGCCGTACACTTCCCTCCAGCGGGGACCAGCCGCCCTTCCTGCCTGAGGACCCTCAGCTGCTGCAGGCTTTCCTCGCTGCCAGAAACCCAGGGATCACAGGCCCGGCCGAGGCAGAAAAGTCTCAAGTTGAAGCCCAGCCCGGGCAAGTGAGTTGGTTGGATGCTGTCTCAGAATAAAAAATAAAAAGGGGCTGCAGATGTAGCTCAGCGTGGAGGTGCTGGGTTCAACCCGCAGTGTGGCAAAAAATAAAAAGACACGGACTCGCAGCCGGGGTCGGCACTCGCTGCCTTCAGGCCCGTGTTCGCTGCTGTCTTTGTGTCCCCGCCGAGGTCTCTCCAAGGGCTCGGGTCACAGGTCCTCAGGCCCCGAGGTCCGAGGGCCTCTCTGAGAGCAGTGCGCTCGGCCAGCCCCAGGCGGCAGGACGGGGGACGGCTGTCCACCACGCGGACCCCGCGCTCACAGGGCCTGGTTCCCGGCCTGCTTTGTGTCTGTGGCTTTCTATCCACGCCTCCTTCCCTCCTTCACGCAATCACCACTTTTAATTAGTGCCAGGCTGTGAGGGGCACACTGTCCCCAGGCTGCCTCGGGTCTCCAGGAGCTCCCGCGCTGGCCCGGATAAGCCAGCCCATAAGAGTTCCAGAGGGCACCAGGCTCAGAGGCATAGGCGTGAGATCCTAGCTACTCGGGAGGCTGAGGCAGGAGGATCAAAACCTTGAGGCTAGTCTGGGAAACTTCACCAGATCCTTCTCAGAATAAAATTTTAAAAGGCCTAGGGTGAGTCAGAGGTGGTGGTACACGTCTATATCGCAGCACCTGGGAGGCTGAGGCAGGAAGGCTGCAAGTCCGAGTGTAGGCAGGCCAGCTAACGACTGAGGGAGATCTTGTCTCTGAGTGGAAAGAAAAGAGACTTGGGCTGCTGCTCGGCCGTAGTGCGCACACTCAGCACGCACAAAGCCCTGGCTCAGCCCGCAGCACAGAAAGAAAAAGAGAACGATTCAAGGGCACAACTCTCTGACAACGGGCAGGAGGCCCCACACAGCAGCCACGCGGGCTGGCATGAGCCACGCGCCCACCCTCGGCCCGCCCCGCGCCTGCCCGCGAGGCCCCCATCCGCAGGACTGGTCGTCACTCAGGCCGCATGAAGAGTCAGCTCACTGAGCAGCGGGTCCTGGGACAGCGGGGTCCCGGCGCCCCGTGCGCCCGAGCTCGGCTGCTAGGGTGGGGCGAATGAAAGCTTTCCGCTTCCCAGATGTGCGCCCATGTCCGTCTGTCCTGCTGCGGAGGGCATAGCGCTGTGCTGGGTCTGGTCCTGCAGTTCCGGGCATCAAACGCCGGGCTCCAGTCTGACAGCCGAGCACCTCACCACCTCTGGTACCAAGCCTCGGTTCCAGGCCAGCACAAAGCTGCCTGGCACTCGCCTTTACCCTTGTGGCCCAGAGCACAGTGGGAATGGAGGCCTCTGGTGGGGTCAGGAAGGCAGCAGCTGAGGCAGGGAGGAGAGGAGAGGAAAACTAGAAAGGACAGAGAGACAGAGCACTCGGTGTGGTGCGCAGGACCTATGACGCCAGCACTCAGGAGGCTGAGGCAGGAGGGTCGCTGCAAACTGGAGGCCAGCCTGCACCACACAGCGAGACCCCGAACCAAAACCACACAGGAAACTCAGGTGGGGAAGGGGAGCCCGAGGCGAGGGAGAAGGGAAGGGGGACAGAAGAGGGCAAAGGGAGGTTGCACAGGGCACAGCGACGGCAGGCGGCCAGACAGCAGCAGGACATTGGCGAAGGAAGGACCCCGCCTCCTCCTCTTGCTCTCGCTCTCGTTCGGACTAAAGGGGGTCAGTGTGGGTCCCCAACTGGCCCGCTGGTCTGAGGCTCCCAGTACTTCAGGCCGGGATGCAGCTTCGTTCTCCTCAGCAGGAAACTGACTTGAAAATCAAAATCTTGGGGTCTCCAGAAACTAAGAAAAAAAAGCTTTTATTTAATTTAGTTTTTTGAGACAGGGTCTCACTTTGTAGTTCAGGCCGGCCACGAGCTCACTGTGTATTCCAGGCAAGCCTTGAACTCAGCAGTCCTCCTGCCTCCGCCTCCCAAGGGCTGGGATGACAGGCGTGAGCCCCCATGCCTGGTAAAAAGCTTTCAATTGTTTTATTTTTGGAGTAGATCATGCAAGCACTTGGCTCAAAGTCCGAAAGGCTGAAAAGGGCAACAACCAGCAGCCCCGTCCCTTTTCCCCAGTGGCCAGCCGGTTACCTGAGCCTCCGCGTCTCCGGAGACACTGGAAGAAGACAGGCGCCTGCAGACACGGAGACGGTCTTTTAAAATTTGTTTCATTTTATTTTGTTGAGACAAAGTCTCACTATGCAGCTCCTCAGACTCACAATCCTGCTGCCTCAGCCTCCCACATGCTGGGTAGCATTGTCCTTGATACTGGCTATATAGTAGTCCACCATTTGGATGGACAGGCAGTCCCTAATTTGAGACGATTTTATGCTCATGTGAAAGGGATCCGTGGAAACTTCTCCTAAAATACTTGCATTTTCGATCTTGATCTTTTCCCAAGGTCTGAGAGCTCATGACCCTGGGCCGCCAGTCTCCACTGACATTCCACAGAGCTGTGCTGCTCAGCCAGAAAGTACTGGAAGCTAAGAGAATTTCCCACTTAAGATCTCAATCCTTTACAAGGTGAGAGTCCTCTGTACTATGATTTTTGTTTGTTTTCTAGTATGAGGCACTGAACTCAGGACCTTGCATTTGCCAGGCAGGCACAGTACCACTGAGCCACATGCCCGGCCCTGGTTGATTTTTCTGTTGTCAGGATCTCGAGATATTTCCCAGGCTTTCCCAAACTCCCAGGCTCAAACAGTCCTCCTGCCTCAGCCTCCTGTGTAGCTGTGACAAGTGCGTACCATCACGTCCAACTTGAGAATTTTCAATAATGCACAGTTTGAAAAATAATTATAAAGTGAACACCGATGTGGGCATGGAAGGTTAAGAAGAAACTAAACATCAGGACTTGATGGTAGGTGCTTGCCTGGTGGCTGAGAGACTCTGGCTCGGATGCCCAGCGCTGGAAAGGAAGGAAGAGAAGAAGAAAAGGTGCTGGGGATGGAACCAGAGTTCTTTATACACCTGCTGAGCTGCCCCCAGGCTCCCCTCTTTATATGAGACAGGGTCTTGCTATGTCACCCAGGCCGGTTTCAAACTCATGGTGTTCCTCCTGCCTCAGCCTCCTGAGTGCTCGAATGACACGGGCGCCACTGCACCTGGCTCCTTGCTTTCTTTAGATGCATATCTAACAATATAGTTTAGCTGCTTCTTCTTTTCTGTTGTACTGGGGATCGCACCCAGGGCCTTAAGCGTGCCACGCTGTGTCCTGGGCCTCTCCTAGTCTTCACCGTAGCTGGAGGAGGAGGGTGGTGTCAGTCACCTCTGGGCCCCGTACCACGTCGTCCTGACTGCTGCGTCCCCTGTGGAGGGCGTCCGGGCGCTCTGCAATCAATGAAACACCGTCACCGACACACACGCGGGACCCTGCCAGGGCCACGACCGGGCAGAGTGGAGCCTCTGGGCGCTCAGACCCGCAGGTTCAGGCACTTGGCCCTGCGCGAGCCGTCCCTGCCCCTCTTGTGGCCAGGACGAGAGCGCCGCTCCCACCCCGGACAGGGAGCCGGGCGAGGGGCCCTGTGCCCGCGGGCCGGGAGGCGCCAGCACCACCGCACACAGGACACAGCCGGTGCTGGCCACGGAGGAGGCAGCCTCGCAGGCAGGCTGGAGAATGAGGAAATGGCCTCCCCGCCCCCACGCACGCTCCGGCCGCCCGGCGGCATGAAGGGCCCGGCCGTCCACGGCCTCACGCCGGGCTGGGAGCCGCCGAGGCGCTGAGCCCGTGCGCAGCAATGGCGTCTCGCAACTTCCTCTCCCGGTTGAGACACAGGGCGCCGGCCCCTGGGGACCCCACACTGCGGTCACGGCCCCAGGCGGTCGCAGAGGGGCCACTGAGTCCCCCGGGTGGCCCGCCCCTCAGGGCTGCTCTGGGGGACAGAGGGTGACAGACACCGCCGGGGCCATGTTGGGGGTGACAGTTGAAGGGGACCACAGTGGGCCGGTGTCTGGTAGCAAAGGAGCCATGGCTGTCACTGTGGGGTGCCTTTCTTCTTTTCTTTCTTCTTTTTTTGTTGGCCTGGTTTGGTTTTGGGGCTGTTTTGTTTTGGTACCAGGGATCAAACGCTTGCCAGGCAGGCACTGTGCCACTGAGTTCCATCCCTGGCCATTTGTTTTTGTTAATTTTTGAGACAGGGTCTCGCTTCGTAGTTCAGGCTGGCCCTGAGCTCACTATGTAGCCCACGCAAGCCTCAAACTCACAGCAAGCCTCCTGCCTCTGCCTCCTGAGTGCTGGGATGACAGGCGTGAGCCACTACGCCCAGTTTGTTTTTGTTTTTTAACACAAGGTCCTGCTATATCATCCAGATCATCCTTGAACACACTATGTAGCCAAACCTGGCCTGCCTTTCAGAGATCACCCTGCCTCAGCCTCCTGCATGCAAGGATGACAGGCATGTATCGCCTTACCTTGCTTTAAGACCCCTTTGAGAAAACCTTGGAGACAGGTGGGGGCAGCTTGGCAAGGGTGTGGGAGAGGAGGTCAGGGGGCATTCAGTCAGCCAGGCAGAGATGAAGTCACTGCCAGTCAGGGAAGGCGCGTGGCTCAGCCCTCACTTGGACCCGGGTCACATGCCTGCAGCAGAGGGAGCACCCACTCTCGCCCCAATCCCAAGCAGGAGCTGTTTCCACCCCCTCCTGCAGCGAAGGCCGCCGAGCCTCTGAAGTGCTTGAGCCAGGCGCCGTGCGAGGCAGCCTGTGGTCTCAGCCCTCGAGGATGCTGGTGCGGGAGGGCCGCAGGGTCAGCTCAGCCCGGGCCACTTGGGGACGAAGTGAGAGCCTGGAACGGACCGAGCGTGAAGGCCCTGGGCTCAGTCCCTTGTACCGGAACAGAAAAACGTTGCTTGTGACTTAGAGTGGTGCAGCAAAACCCGGGGCCCAGAGAGGCTAAACCGGGGAGCGGGCAGCTGAGACGGGCCCTGGCCCTGGCGGTGGCCTTGGCTCAGACTCCGCCTCTGCCGCCGGGAGCCAGCACCCTCCTGAGCAGAAGCCAGAAGAGAGGCCACCGTCCTCCGAGCTCCAGGTCTTCCTCAGGCCCTGCCTGGCCAAGCTGGAGCCCAGACCTCCCGGGCCGGTGCTGAGCCAGCCAAGCCGGAGGGATCCAGATCCGGACCGGGCAGCCCCGCCTCCCGGAACCCACCCCCGGGCCAGCGGCCTGCTCCGTTCCCAGAACCTCTTTCTCAACCTCCACTGCGGCCGGCCCTTCCACCCGCGCCTCCATCCTCTGAGGCCGCAGGCGCTCCGGGCCGCCTCCCGGCACTGCCAGCTTCGGTCTGTCCCCGCTGTGCCCAGCCCCTGCCCCACTCAGCGCCCAGGAGCCGCAGACCCCAGGGCAGCAGGGCCTCCTGAGTCCAGGGCTAGGAACAAGCCTCCAGCCGCACGCCGGCCCCGCTGGCCAGGCTGGGGACAGGAGCCCACCTCCTGGCCACATCACTCAGCCTGCTGCACCTCAAACCCACCACCGCCCACAGGACTTCCGCCCGTCGCCACGGCAGCCCACACCCTGGCGCTCGGAGGACGGCGCCCCACTCCACGGCCCGCCACCCCGATGTCTAGACATCCTGGGTTCTCTGCCCATGGCCTGGCACGTGGCCCTCTGTGAGCTCCTTCTCCTGCCAGGGTCTGGTGCCATGTCTGCAGGGGGCAGCCGGTGCGCTTGGCAGTGCTGCTGTAAGGATGGACGGCGGGTCCACAGAAGCCTTCGCTTGTATGCGGTAGTGGCCCAGTTAGTGCGCATTCTCCATCAGTGTCCACATCCGCAAAATGGGGACAGCAGGCCTGACCCCTGGGTCCCCGGGGCTGGGGAGAAAGCAGTTTGGTGGCCATGCATGACACTCCTGTCCTTGGCTGCCAGAGCCCACAGCAGGCCTGCCCTCAGCAGCCTGGCAAGCCTGGAACTCGGGCACGGGGGGGACCCCAGCCTCTTTCTGCTGGACAGGCCCAGGGGCCAAGCAGCACGGCTCTCTCCTGGAAGAAGGCCCGACCAGAGGAAGCGTAAGCAGCGTCCTTTGAAACTGAGAAGAAAAACTAAGACTTGCCAAGCTGCCACCATGGGCTCTGGGCATTGCTCTTTTCTTCTACTTTGTTTTTGAGACAGGATCTCACTGTGTCGTTCAGTCTGGCCTCCAACTCATGGTGATTCTCCTGCCTCAGCCTCCTGGGGGATGAGACTATATACAGGCATACACCATTACACCCAGCAAACTTGAGATCCTCCTGCCTCAGCCTCACTCCCTGGCTCTAGCACATTGTCTTGTCACTAACCTATGGACAGGAATTATCTCCATTTATATATGAGAAACAGGGCTCTGAGTGGACACCAGCTAGGGCTAGAATTGGGACTGAACCCAGCTTGTGTCATCCGAAGCCCAAAGCCAGTGTGAGTGTGGCCGCTGGACCCAGTGGTCCTGGGTGGAGCCAGGCGGCCCGGAAGGGGTTAAGGGCTCGGGGCCGGAGTGAATCACAGGCTCCGCAGCCAGCAATGGAAATTCCCTGTGCATGGCGTGTGGTCACCCAGAAAAGGGAAACGGTGCTTTTCGGAGCTGAGGATGGCGGGGGCCGAAGCCTGGGAGCAGACGCTTACCCGGGTGGGGCTGGCGCCGGAAGCCTGGCCTGTAGATTTGCTCAGGTGCTGGGCAGGAGGGGAGGCGAAGAGGTACCAAGCTGGGCCAGGACTTGTCATGTTACGGTGTGTCCATGGGCCTTGACGGGTGGATAGGAGTTCCCCCGGCCCAGACACTCCCAGCCATGGGAACTTTGAAGCAAGCACGAGAGTGTGACTCAGCTCCTATCCACCCTGCTAGTGCTGGAGACTCCTTCTTGACCCTCAGGCTCACACGAGGAGCGCCCTCCACCCAGGCAGCACCTGCTGCTCCTCGGCAGCCTTCAGCCTCCATTTCTCTCTTTCTTCCTTTTTTGGGGGAGGTGTTTCTTTGAGGCAGGGTCTCACTGTGTAGCCACGGCTGGCTCATGGCAACTGTCCTGCCTCAGACTCCCAAGCGCTGGGATTTCAGGCCTGTGCCACCACGCCAGAGAGCTCTGTGCCCATCCAGTGCCCCCACTGGTTTGTGCGGTCCACGTGGACAGAGGCTGAGTCCTGGTCATAGAGTGACCTGTGCCCAGCGTGGCACTGGCACTGCCAGTGGCCTTAGACTTGGAATCTGAGGCTGAGGAAGTCCTGCACACCAGCAATTCAGCGGGGGTTCCCGACGGCAGGGTGGTGGGAGCGTGGGGCCCAGGGCCGGCTTCCTGCGGAGCTTCGGGGGCTCTGACCCCCCCAGGGAGGGAGGCCGAGGGTGATGGACGCAGGGGTGGTCAGAGGGGGCAGAAGGGTGTGGATCCTGGGCTTTCCTCGTGAAATCTCGGCTCCCCGTCCAGACACACCCTAGCTGTGTGACCTCAGGCACTAGGCCTCCTCTCCGAGCCTCACGTTCCCCTAGTGCCGGACAGGACGGAAGGGGCTTCAGCGTTCCCCGGTGCGAACGTTCCCCGGGGCAGAGGTGAGGGCGGCGTCCTCCGTCAGGGTCGCCCTGAGTTGCCGGCCTTCTGCTCCGGGCCTGCTTCGGCCTCCCCGCCCCGCGTCCTCTGCCCCTGCCGTGTCTGCACCACGTACGGCTCCGGGACTCGCGTGCGATCCCGACACAGACTCCGCAGCCCGTGTCCTGACCATGGCCTGGAGGCCAGGGCCCCACTCTTGGGGCCCCCGCGTGTCCACCACGAAAGTCCAGCTGGGCCCAGCAGCAGGGAGCCGTGGCCCGGGCTGGAGCTTTTCCAGGCCAGAAAGGGAACCGAGAACTGCGGGGATGGGGCTCGGGGGCCGGAGTGGGCTGGGCTGGGGGGGCTGCTCCTGGAGCAGAGACTGGTGGGCGAGGGGACAAGGGCCTCGGGCAGGTGGCCACGGGGTGGGGCTGGCCTGAGGGACCTGTGTGCTGGCCGGGGCAGGCCGGGCCTCGGCAGGCTGGGGCCGTGCGGGAAGCAAAGCGGAAGCCGCAAGGGCCGGGCTGCGGGGGCCGGAGTGGGAGTGGGGCTGCGGCCACTTCGCTCCTCCTGGTTTCGGTTTGTAAATAGCTGCTGGCTCCCTGCGGCGGGATGGGCACGGTCCTCTGGTGGCTGTTGTCCAGGGAGGCCCAGGTCACAGGGGAGGGGACAGCCCTCCATCCTGCGCCTCCAGGGCCCCCAGGGTTGGCCAGCCCGGCCAGCTGTGGCCTGAGGGGGACTCTGGCGGCCCCCTTCTGGGCAGCCCAACCTGTGGCCACTGAGGTGATGCAGCTGGGCCCCGGGGACTGCAGAACTTGATGACTCGAGCACAGGGGCTCATTTATTTATAACCGGCCTTTGTGGCCACGGCAGTTGCCAGGCCGCTAACTCAGCACCCGGGCAAGGATGGCAAGGGCCAGGCCCTCCATCCAGGCCTCCTGGGCTGGGACCAGTCCCTGCACTGTGACCGGGAGGTCTGGCAAAGAGGTGGCGTCTCCAGAGCTCTGCAAGCGGACAGACTGGCCAGGCCCAGCCCGCGGCCTGGCCTTGCCTGGCTCTGAGACCCTCGAGGCTCTGGCCCTGCCCCACCCACCCTCCCGCCGGGCCCCTGGGCCACAGGATGGCACGGTCCTTTGCTTTCTCCTGCGTTCGCGTCCTGGATCAACTTATCACCCACGGCTGTCCCTCTGTGCCATCGGCACCCTCTCTGCCCAATCTCGTCCTGGCTCACCCACCTCCAGGCCCGTTCTGGTCTGGCACCAGGCCTGGCACCCACTTTCTGCCTGTCCCCTCACAGTTCCCCTCCCTGCCCTGCTGCTGAGGGGCTCAGCCTAGTGCTGGCGCCTGAGCACAGGTCCTGGTGTGCAGAGCTCAGCGGGGGGCAGAAGTAGGGCAGAAATGGGTGAGGGACTTTACATCACGGTGGCCATGATACCACACAAAAGAGGAAACCGAGGCCGGAGTGGCCGCCCAGGGCCAGCAGTGCTCAAGCGCAGGGCAGGCTGAGGCCAGACACATATGCCTGAGACTCAGCGCAGCCTGGCCGCGCTGGCTGACAGAACTCCAGCCCAGCCAGCACTGAGGCCCTGCCTCGCTCCTGCTGTTGGCGGCAGCTGCTGGCCAGACAAGGACGGGGCTTGGTGTGAGGACTCGGCCATGGCCTGCCGGGCCTGGGCCTGGGGGTGGTGGGGTCAGGCTGCCCAGCCTGGAGCCACCCTGGCTGCAGCTGCCCTGTTTCCACATCGGCGGCAGCAGCAGGGCCGGCGCCTGAGAAAACAGGAAGCGCCCGGCCACCACAGGAAGTGTGTGCACGCCGCCTCCCACCCCCGGCCCATTGCAAAACGCCAACAGCCCCATTACCACAGGCACCACACAGGGGCTGGGGCAATGCGGAGCTGGACAGTCTCTGGCCCTGGCGCCTAGGCCAGGCCTGGGGAGGGCAATTCCCCACCGCTACCCGGAGAACCCTAAAGGTTCTGGGCCTCAGGCCTCAGCCTTCCGTCCTCTGCGCCCCAGCCCAGTGCCAACACTGGCCTAGGCCTGGCCCGCGCCGTCCCCTCCACACTTCATCAGAAGGTGGGGTCAAGGGTCACAGAGAAGCCATCTCTCCGACCTAGGGTTTGCCATTTGAAAGCGCTGCCAACCTCCAGAGTCTGACCAGGCCCCATTCCCAAGCCTCGCTGAAGCCGTTGGCCCGGGGTGAGCCACCCAGGGCCCCAGGGAGCCGCTGCTGTCAGAGCCACACCTGCCATCGGCCAGCCCCATCGCTCCTCCCTGCTCCCTGCTCACCTACTGTGCTGGGCCCCAGGCCCCGGGCCCAGGAGGAGACGGAGCAGCAGGCTGAGGCCCGGCGCCTGGGGACGCCTGTGTTCCTCCAGCCCTGGGGACGGCAAGGAAAAGAGAAGAGAGTCGAGCATTTCATGGCTATAATAAATCAAAGGGGGAAGTCGGAGCAGGAGAAATAAGAAACTTCCCTAGCCTGGGCACGGGGACCTGCCCGGCAGCAGCCCCCGGGGCACCCCGCGCCTGCCCTCCTTCCTCCTGCCTCCCTGGCCAGTGCCCAGGGCTGGGCTGTCAGGAGAGCCCTCCTTCCTGTCTCCCTGGGGCCCAGGAACCCCCGGGCTGCAAGCTGGTGCCCTCTCTATGCCAAGGACTTTGGGGTGGGTGAGGCAGCCTGGGCTGCTGCGTTGTGAGCCAGAGGCCCTGACAGATGAAGTCTGTGTCGTGGCCTGAACTGTGGCTCGGGCAGGGCCTTTCCCACTGTCCTCTCCCTCTCTTCTCTGGAGCCTGGGTTGGTGGTGTGGCACAGGTGCAGGTGTGACCGTGTGTGTCTCCCCGGAGAGGCCGCCAGGAAGAAGGCTGAGAGGGGGCTCTCTCAGAAAGAGGAGCCCCACACGGTAAAGACACAGATCCAAACTTGTACTCAGTTTCAAGACCATAAATTTCAAGGGCTGGGAATGTGACTCAGCAAGACAGCACCTGCCTGGCAAGTCCAAGGCCCTGGGTTCGCTTCCCAGCACCAAACAAGAAAGGAAGAGGTTTCAAAGCTGGGCACAGCAGCTCATGTCTGTCACCCTCAACCCTTGGGAGGCTGGGGCAGGAGGGTCGCCTCAACTTCAAGGCCAACCGGAATTACATAGCAACACTATGTCTCAACAAAACAAAACAAAAAAATAAATTTTCAAAACTGTTGGCTACTTTGGGGGAGTCCTCCGAGCCTGCTCCTCCACCAGGGGGTGCACCAGTGGAGGCTCTAGACACCCAGATTGGAGCCCACCTGAGCTGGTGAGGTCACCCTCACGCCAGTTCTCTGCTCTCACTTGAGCTACTGCGTCCACCCGCCCTGGGCTCCTGGCACGTCTCCTGGACAGATGGCACCCGCAGCTCTGTGGAGACAGAGGGTGTCAGCAGGATCCCCGAGCCTCAGTTTAATTGTCAGAGGGTCAGGAGCACCATTTCCCTCCTGAGCAAGCCAGAAAGAGAAGCAGCCGTGGCCAGCACCCAGCCACGGAGGAAGAGATGCCTGTGACTCCAGGTGGGCCCGGGCCCCTCCGAGCCTGTCTCCCCCCTGGGAAAGGGGAGCCTGCCCCACACTGTGCAGCGGGGTCCTCTCCTGCCACCTCCAGAAGTCCCCACTTCCTCCCTCCTCACCTCTCACCTGTCATCAGGTGGGAACCTGGGGGCCCCGGCTTTCTCAAAGCACCCCGATCCCTGACCCCCCCAAACCTTCCTTTCTGGGACAGTGCTGGAGCTGGGCTTCTGACCTCCAATGCAAGATCTCGGGGGCCCCACTCCCCGGCAGGACCCCACGTCTGCTCCCGCACCTGTCACCCTGGGTGCAGCACTGGGTACTCTCACAGCTGTGGGGTTCTCCCCATTTCTTAGGAAACTGAGGCTCACAGCCAGGTGTGGTAGCTGTGTCTCCAGTGTTCAGGAGGCAGAGGCAGGAGGATGCTACGAGTTCAGGACCAGCTTGGACCACAAAGTGAGTCCAAACCCAGCCAGAATGTACAAGCGACTAGTTCCCGGTCATCTGGCCAGAAAAAGGCAGCTCGGCCAGGGGAGAAGAGCTGTGGAGCTGTGGGGTCCCAGCCCCGGCCACCACCAGGACACTCCAGGTGCAGCCAGGCTCAGAGAGACAGGGGAGAGACCGGTGAATGCCAGTGTTCCCTGCCGGAAGAGCTGACTTGAAACCCCAGCTCTGCAGCTACAGAGGGGCCCTGCCCTGTGGCCCCCAACATGGCTGCAATGAGCCCCTGCGGCCTGGCGACATCAGGGGTCACCAAAGGGAACCGAACTCACAGCCGCTTCTGCACACTTTCTGCGGCCGTGCGTCCCTCCTGTGTCACAGGTGCCAAGCACGGGGAGAGGGGACCCTGCGCCGAGGAGCACCGCCCTTTCCTCCTAGCAATGATCCCGGCTGTCCCCAGGGTCAGACCCCGGAGAGTCGGGATGGGGCTGGGGTGCCGAGGTCCCAGAGGCTGGCCGCCCTGTTTCCCCGCTGGGCACGGCCGCCTGGCCAAGCTGGAGCTGGGGGCAGCCTTCCTGGCTGAGGGGTCCCCGCGCGGGAGGCCCCTAAGGAGGCTGATCCCCGGGGAGGGGAGTCCGGCGGGGCCCCTCCCCCGCGTCCCTTGGGTCCCCGCCAGGGTCCACGTCTCGCCGCAGCCCCGGCCTCGGCCTTATCGGGCCCGGCAGCTTCCGCCGCCCCGGCCGGCGCAGCGCGCGTGGAGGCGGAGGCGGAGGCGGGGCGGGGCGGGGCGGGGCGGGGTGGGGCGGGGCGAAGCGGCCAGGTGCGGCGGAAGCGCGGGGTCCGCGCCCGGCTCGGCTCACGGCCCGCAGCGCCCCAACGGGCGGGGAAAGGGAGACCGAGAGAAAGTGAAAAGCGGCCGCAGCGGGCGGAGCTGTGCGCCCAGAAGTGGGCCCGCGCGAGTCCTCGGCCCCGGGCTGGAAACCGGGCGGGCCGGAGAGGAAAGGGGCGCCGTCCACGGACGAGGGCGGCCGGGGGCGCAGACGCGCGCCCAGGGCTGTTTGCGCCCGCGCAGCGCAGGGTTAAGACGCCGGGCAGCCGGGCGGGGCTGCGCCGCACAGAGCGGACCCCGGACGCCGGCGCCCGCCGAGGACAAACGGACCGATGATGAGAGATTCATTCCCACGCGGCGGAGGAAGCAGGTGACCCTCTGTGTCACCCAGCGCACAGTGACTCAGTTCCCGAAGATAAACCCCTCGGTGAGGTTCCAAAGCGAGCGGACCCCACCTTCATAAAGAACGCTGCCCAATTAGGGAATGAGTTAATCCCCTAAGAGATGGAGAACTCAGAAAAGGTAGCTGATTTAAAAGGAATATATAAAATAATTTGCCGTCTCGCACACTATAAATAAGTTGTTCAAAAACAATAAGAAATATCCTATTCAAACTATCCATGAAAATTACTGGGTGCAGCAGTGCACACCTGTGATCCCAGCACCCAGGAGGCTGAGGCAGGAGGATTGCAGTGAGACTGAGGCCTGCTTGGGCTGCACAGTGAGTTCAAAGCCCTCTTGAACTACAGACCAAGACCCTGACTCAAAAAAACAAAAATATCTAGAAAACGGAAAACTATCTAGAAGTAAATTTGTTGATAATTATGTAGGGGGTCGAGAATTTAGCTCAGTGGTTCCACACTCTTCCTGGCAAGAGCAAGGTCCTGAGTTCGATCTCCACACACCACAGTGCTGGGCATGGTGGATCACACCGGTAATGCCAACATTCAGGAGGCAGAGGCAGGAGGATTACTGTGAGTTCGAGGCTTGCCTGGGCTACATAGTGAGCTCGGGGCCAGCCTGCACTACAACAGCGAGACCCTGTCTAACATATATATGTAGAATATAATAAAATATATGTGTAGGGTCAGGCTTGGTGGCACATGGCTATAATCCTAGCCACTCAGGAGGCCAAGAAAGAGGATCAAAAGTTCTAGGCCAGCCTGGGTAACTTAGAGAGGACTGGGGGTGTAGAAAGGCCAATTCAAACAGAATACTGTCTAGGCAATACACAGAAATGTGAGGAAAATTCTTTAAATAAAGAGCTGAGGGTGCTGACACGCACCCTGTAATCACAACACCCTGAGAGGCTGAGTCAGGAGGATAGAAAGTTCAAGCCCAGCTTGAGCAGCTCAGTAAGACTGTTTCAAAACAACATTAGAAGGACAGGTTCAGTTGTATAGCATGTGCCTAGCGTAACAGAGGAGACCCTGGGTGCCATCCCCGGTACTACACACACTCACACACTCACCACCCATCATCACAACACTCGGTACTACACACACTCACACACTCACTACCCATCATCACAACACTCGGGTTCCCCCAAACAGGAGTCAAGGAAATGGGGTGGGGGAGGGGCGGCCGGGAGGAAATACATAAATAAGCACAAATTAAAGAAGTTGGTGCGGTAGTGCACGCCTGTGATTCCAGCACTCGGGAGCCTGAGGCAGGACTGCCACGAGTTTGAGGGCTGCCTGCACCAAATGGAGAGATCCTGTCTCAAGAGAAAGGGAGAGAAAAGACCCCCCCCTCGGGCCAAGATGACAGTACATGAGAGCCTAAGAATTTTACCCATCAGGAGAAAGGGAAAGGGACATGTTAAATTCACCGCGGACTTTTATTCAGAGTGAATTAAACTTGTTCTTTCCAGGGGCCAGGGATTTAGCTCAGTGGTTTCAGTGTCCACCTTGCAAGAGCAAAGTCCAGAGTTTTATCTCCAGTAGCACATACCACAGTGCCGAGTGTGGTGGCTCACACCTGTCATCCCAGCCCTTGGGAGGCAGAGGCAGGAGGATTGCTGAGTTGGAGGCTTGCCTGGGCCATATAGCGAGCTCAGGACCAGCCTGAACTACAAAGTAAGACCTGGTCTAAAAAAAAAAAATTTAAATTAATTTTTTTAAAAAGGTGAGAAAGAGCTGGAAATGTAACTCAGTGCAATCCCCAGGACCACCAAAAATAAATAAAGCAAAAAGGAAGGAAACCCTGCTCATATGTGCCCAGCAAGGACAGGAGTGGCCCTATCCCTTCAGTGGGGCTGCTCCTGTCATCGCTTCAACACAGCTTTTACACCCAAGTGCCTGTGCACAGAGAGGATATTAACATCAACCCTGTGTGCGTGACACTCCCCGGAGGCAGAGCTCTAAGCGCCCTGCGCCTTCATCCAGTCCTCAAGGAAACCAAGGCGTGGGCGTTCACAAATTCCCCCAGAAGCCGGGTACCAAGATCTTACTGTCTTAACTACCACACCAGACCGCAGAGGACAGACAGAGGCACAGACACAGAGGCCGAGACAGGTCTTATAGCTGTGGAAATTTTGTGTACATAGATGTATATAAATTTATATCACCTGCCGGGTGTGGTGCCACGCACCTGTGATCTCAACAATCGGAAGGCTGAGGCTGGAAGATCACGGTGCGTTCCAGACCAGCCAGGACTACATAGAGTCCTTGGCCAGCCTGAACTACATAGCAAAATCCTGTCTCAAAAAAAACAACATTTATAGAGCCACATGATTGAAGGCACTTACATCTTCATCTCTTTCAGTAGTTATCAATTGTGCTTGCAGCCTACAAACTCCTCTCTTCTACTTCTTTACAATTTATAGAAAGCGGAGTGAAGTGGCCTAAGCCTGGAGTCCCAGCTGGGCAAGAGGCTGAGGCAGGATTGATTGCTTGAGCCTACGAGTTGAAACCCACCTGGGCAGCATAATAAAATATATCATGAATTGCTATAAACTCAACCCACGGAGCGTTTTCCTCCTGACTCAGTTTGGGCGCCTCCCTCTCCCTTCGCCTCTCCAAGCCATTGCTTTAAACAGCCGGACATGGGTCTCCCCGCTGTACCTGGTCAGCTGGCCCTGGTTCATGGCTCTATCCCAAGTTGCTTGTTTTGGGGGAGGGGGGTTCCTATGTAGCCCAGGCTAACTCGAAGTGATCCTGTCTCAGCCTCCTGAGTGCAAGTGCTGGGATGACAGGTGTGCACCCCCACACCCGCTGGAAGGTTAATTTCTTTCGTTTTTGTTTCCTCTTTTCCTTTTTTTTTTTTTTTCCAGACCAGGTCTCCCTTTTGTAGTTCAGGCTGGCCCTGAACTCTCTATGTAGCCCAGGGTAGCCTTGAACTCACTGCAATCCTCCTGCCTCTGCCTCCCAAGTGCTGGGTGGTATGTGGTGCTGGGGATCGAACTCGGGACCATGGACTTGCCAAGCACACCCCAGAACCATTGAGCTAAATCCCCTGCCGCGGAAAAGTTAGTTTCTTTAATCTGCTAGTGTGAGGGTAGAAATCCCAAGTCAAGCAAGTGGGAGTAAAGGGCAGCGTGTGAGCGAGCAACCGCTGGCATTTCGGGCCGGGCGCATCCCTTGCCCAGAGACGGGAATGGTGACGGTATTATTATGAAATTATTTGTGTACTGTGAAGTGCTTTGCATACGAGGGCACGCTTTGCTCGCGGGGTGCATCCTAGCGGCCCACGCAGCACCCCTGGGTCTCCCCTTCTCCGTGCACCTAACCCGGGCTTCCACTAGGACATCTGCGAAGGTGCGCACCGGTGGGCGGAAGGAGCCGGGCCTGAGGTTGGACAGGCGCCGGGGCGCGGCCGAGTGCCCCCCGCGGTGGGCACAGCCCTGCCCGCCGAGTGCCCCCAGGCTGGCCCCAGGGCCAGGCGACGTCGCAGGTCTAGCTGCCGACCGCGCCACCGCGTGCGCCTCGGCTAGAACACCGCGAGCGCGGCGAGGGCACGCGGGGGTGCTCGGGGAGCCTGGGCGGCACGGCATCAGCCCCGAAGTGCCCCGCCGGCCTTCGAGAGGAGGTCTAGGGCTCCGAAGAGCAGGGCTGAGCTGCCTGGTGTTGGACCCCAAAGGGTTACAAGTCCTGGAGACAGTGGCCTGAGGTTCCCAGTGAAAAACCAAAGCATAAAAATAATTCGATGAGTAAGAATAAAATTCCCTCTCCTGCGGCTCCCGGGCCAGCCCCTCCCTGCGGCAGGCACTTCCCCTTTCCCCGCGTGGAGCAGCCGGCCGGCGCCTCCCCGGAGCGCCCGCGTCCTGCCCCGCGGCTCGTGCAGCCCAGCGCGCCCCCGTGCGGCCGCGACCGGAACTGCGCGCCGGCGGAGTAGCCGCGGCCAGACCCGCACGCACAGCGGCCCGAGACCGCGGTCCCGGCGAGCCGCCGCCCTCTCCCGGGCTGAGCGCGACACCCGCGGCGGCCCCGCTGCCGCCTAGCTCCGCCTCCACCGCGACCGCCCTGAGCGGAAGTTCGCTGTCCGCACGGGTCCCCCAGCGTCCGGAGGCGGAAGTGCACCGCCGCGCGGCTCCGGGCGCCCCCGTGGGGCGCGGCGCGTCAGGTTCCGCGCGGCCCGGAGTGACGTGGCCGCGCTCCGGGGCGGCTCCGGCCGGGCCGGGGGCGGCCGGGCGGGCGGGACAGAGGCGGGCGGGGCGGGGCGCGGTCCGCAGCTGGATGGCCGGGCCCGCCCGGAGCGCTGCCGCCTCTGCCGCCGCCGCCGCACGGTGAGTGACGCCCGGCCTCGGAACCCTGGCCCGGCGCCTCCCGCCCGAGCCGGGCTCCCCGAGCGCGGGGTGCACACGCTGCCGGCGCCTCGGTCCCGCGATCTGCTGGCCCCTTCGGCCCCCGCAGCTGGCTCTTTCCAGACCCTCCTGCCGCTTTCTGTCTTGCTTCCCTCTCCTCCCTGGCGCGCCGCCCCTGCAGTTGCCTCTCTCCCAAACTTGGGTCCCCCACCTCTGCTGGCCCGCGCAGGACTTGGTCCGGCCCGGCCCGGCCAACAGCCTTGGCGTCCGTGGCGGGCAGTCGCGTCTAAGGCCTGGAGATCCCGGACGGGCTTCTTTCCCAGCGCCCGACCGCTCCCTGCCTCTTCCATCAGGAAAGAAGGAAACTGAGGCAGCTCAAGGTCAAGGGCAGCCCTGGGCAGGGCCGAACATCATTTAAATCTCACGCCAGAGTTTCCAGGCTGAACTTCCCCTTGGCTGACTTGCGCCCCGTCCTGGGATCCGCTAGCAGGGCACATTCCTCCTGGGGTCGCTGGCAGGGCTCATTCCTCCTGGGCTGGGGGACCCTGTGCCTCCTCCGTGCCATCCACCTGCCTGCCCCCCTCTTCTCGTCTGCCTGTCTGTGAGGGAGGGAGGCAGCACTCAATCCCATCCGCGAGACGGGGACTGTGAGGCTCGGGGACTCCAGGAACTGCCGCCAGACAGCTCAAAGCCCAGAGCACCGAGTTAAGCCTCTGTCTGGTTGTCCTGTGCCACACATCTGTGAGGCATCTCCAGACAAAGGGATCCTTTAGCCCCAGGGACGCTGGCTCATTTCCCAGGGCGAGGCTCTGATGGTCCTGTCTAGCTCCATTGCTCTGTTTCCCCTCCTGTGCCCCCCAGGGCCCCCCATCAGTTTAGACTGCCCTGCCCTCAAACTGTGGGGACCCTCCCCAGGGTACAGCAGGCACCAGACCTCTCCTGGCAGCCTGAGCAGCTGTCTGGGCCAGCCCTGCCAGTGGCTGGAGGGAACCAGCCAGCACCTCACCCAGTCATTAGGGAAAGTTTAGCCTCCGGCAGACGCACTGGGCCAACACAGTCTGGAGCCTGCTCAGAAGGAAAAAATGCGTAGAACTTGTGCCCACCAGGTGGGCGGGTGCCTGGCCGCCTGGGGCACGGGTGGGGACGCCACGTGTCCTGAGCAGGTGTGTAGGAAGGCTGACTGCCTGCCTCAGTGGCCTCTGTGTTTTTCAGCACTTGGCATGCCTGGATGTCCCTGCCCTGGCTGCAGCATGGCCGGCCACCGGCTCCTCCTCCTCAGCACCCTAATCCTGCAGCTGCTGGGGAGGGCCGGGGCCTCCCAGCCAGCCCTCCAGAGCCGGGGGGCGGCAGCAGCCTGTCGTCTGGACAGCAAGGATGGCGAGTCCTGGGGCGCCCTGCTGAGTGGAGACAGGCTGGACACCTGGATCTGCTCCTTCCTCGGCTCGCTTGCCGTGGGGCTCACGGGGGTCTTCCCACTGCTTTTCATTCCTCTGGAGATGGGGACCGTGCTGCGCTCGGAAGGTGGGTGACCGTGGGTGGGGGGGCGGCAGGGTGAGCCCCGTCTCGCGTCCCAGATCACAGCGTGTCTGAGATGGGGATGGGTCACCTCAGTCCTGCGGACACAGGGACACGTGTCCATGCGTTTGTTCATCAGCACGGCCGCTCGTGTCTCCGCCGGCAAACGCTCATCGGACTCTTCTTCTTGGCATGGGGGATTGAACCCAGGCCCTTCGCACTGAGCAGCACCCCCAGCTTTGCTCTTTGTTGGTGCTGAGACAGCACCTCAGCGTGTAGCCCCGGCGGCCCCACGCTTCCAGCAGTTCTCCCTCAGCTGCCCAAGTGCCAGAATTAGAAGCGTGCTCCACCATGCCAGGCTTCCCCAGACGCCCTGCGGACAGGGCCTCGCACGCAGCACAGGGCCCGGGGCTACCCTTCACTCTCCTCAGCCCCGTCTGAAAAATGGGGGTGACGGGAGTGGAGATGTGGCTCGGTGGCGGTAAAGGGCTCGCCTTGTATGTTCAAGGCCCGGGGTTCACCCCAGCGCCCCCAAAATGGGCCTCAACACCTGTCTCCCAGGTGCTCACGTGGGGATGTGAACGGGTGGACACAAAGCCCCGTTCACAGGCCCGTGCCAGCATGGGTGCTGCTCCATTCTGTCTGGCCGGTCTGGGCCGAGACCTCAGCCTCCCCTAGCGGTGGGCTGCTCGGGGAGGGGCCCTGGAAAGCCAGCGCAGCGCGGCTGGGGCTTTTCCTGGCGCCTGTCATTCCCGGGGACACATGCGTGCAGACAGCTTGCTGTACACGTAAGGAAGATGCGGGGAGAGGCTGCGCTGCAGGGGCCGCACCCCCAGTTGGAGGGCTGCGGAGGGGACCAGGCCTAGGGCTGTCAGCAGCCAGCACCCGGGGGCAGGTGGGCGGTGGGGCTGGCTCCACCTCCCAAGGAAGCATAGGACACAGGCCCCCCTGCCCAGCGAGCCCCACAGTGTGGAGGCATCAGCTTCCGCAGGACCCCACTTCACCTCACCCAGGGCCTCAGCCTCAGTTGTTCTGTCAGGCCAAGGGGTTGAACGTGGCGCTTGGAGCACTCCCCACGCGGTGAGCCCGCAGCTTCCCGTCTCCCTGCCGCTTTTCTGTGACAGTGGCTGAGAAGAAATTTCCAGTTAATAAGCGCTCTGTGTTGTCATGTAATTCCCATAAGATCTAACTGAAAGACAGGGAAACTGAGTCTGAGAAGTTGTCTACAGCTCACCAGCTCCGAACAGGTCGCAGTAGGGGCCCCAGTGGGCCACAGGGGGGTCCCGCTGGGCGCCCAGCCTTTGCTGGCCAGCGCGGTGGGCCTGCAGGAGGCTGAGGGGGCGCTGGCGCGAGCAGAACAGAGTGAGCAGGGTGGGACAGCAGCGACAGCAGGGTCCCAGCTGCTCGGTCCCCGACTCCGCCCTCCCACAGCCGGGGCACAGCGCCTGAAGCAGCTGCTCAGCTTCGCCTTGGGGGGCCTGCTGGGCAACGTGTTCCTGCACCTGCTGCCCGAGGCCTGGGCCTACACCTGCAGCGCCGGCCCTGGTGAGCGAGGCCCGCCGTGCCCCACCCTGGTCTCAGCCCTGGGGAGGGCCTGGGGAGGGGCTGCGGCTGCACCCGCCGGGCAGTGCAGACTGTGGCCGGCCTGGCACCCGCGCTCCCCTGCAGGAGGTGAGGGCCAGAGGCTGCAGCGGCAGCAGCAGCTGGGGCTGTGGGTCATCGCCGGCTTCCTGACCTTCCTTGCCCTGGAGAAGATGTTCCTGGACAGCAAGGAGAAGGAGGGACCCAGGCAGGTGAGCCCCAGGCCCCGGCGCCCCCCGGGCTGGAAGCCCGGGCTCTGAGTCAGTCCTCCGAGGACCGGCCGCTTGCCCAGGAGCAGCGGGGCAGCGGCCGTCCTGACAGAACGGTGGCAGCAGTGTGGGCAAGGGTGTGCCGAGCCGGGCAACAGGGCAGTGCTCAGCAGAGGCCCAGGCCTGTCGGAGACGCCATCTCTCTCGTCCATCTTCCCCTCCGGGTCTGCGCCAGTCCAGTGGGGGCAGCTAATGTCCCTCCCCTCCCCTTGTCCTGGCCCTAGGCCTCCAGCAAAGACCCCACTGCTGCCACGCTCAATGGCGGCCACTGTCTGGCCCCGCCAGCGGCAGAGCCTGGCCCGAGCACCAAGGTCCGGAATGTCAAAGTGAGTGGCCCGCGCAGCCCCTCCGCGGCCCGCCCGGCGAGGCCCTGTGCCGGCTCAGCCCAGCCCAGATCTGCCCCCTGCAGGTCAGCGGCTATCTCAACCTGTTGGCCAATGCCATAGACAACTTCACACACGGGCTGGCGGTGGCTGCCAGCTTCCTCGTGAGCAAGAAGGTGAGTGGGGTGGGCAGCGGGCCATGGGCATTCCAGGGCACCACGGCACTGGCACTCATCGGTTGGCTTCGCTCCAAGCTTCCCAGTTGTTCCCCTGATGCTGCCAGTGTCGCCTGCCCTCTCCCTGCACTGGCATTTCCCCTGGCCAGTCCTGGACACCGAGCGCAGGACCTTTGCCCCGAGCTGCAGCCCAGCCCTTTGTGTATTTTATTTTGAGGCAAGGTCTTGCTGAGTTACTAAATTGCCTTGGTGGGACTTGGACCTGAGGTCTCCCTGCCTGAGCCTCCCAGAGTGCTAGGGTGGCACGTGTGTCATCAGCACCTTCTTTTGTCACAGGCCACACTGCTCTATCTCTGCCGTCCCCTCTCCTGGGACCCTCGAGCTGCCAGGCTCCCCACGGCCCCCACCCGTGCCCTCTGCCCTCCCTGCTAGCCTTCCCCAGGAAACCCACTTCCTCGGAGCCTTGCCTCTCCCCAGTCCCGGTCCCCTGTGGGCCGCTGGCTGCATGAGGCGGCTTCTCCCTTCGGTCCCTGCTGTTGTCCAGTGGCCAGCAGGGGACAGCGGGAGCCGACTTGGAGCAGCGCAAAGGCTGCAGGGCGTGGGCACGCGGGGTGCCAGCCGCGCGCCGGACTCAGGCTCCCTCCCTGCAGATGGGGCTCCTGACCACTGTGGCCATCGTGCTGCATGAGATCCCCCACGAGGTGAGTGCCCGGCCGGCCTCAGGGTGGGGACCCGGCCCGCGGGGCAGGGCTGAGTGTGAGGCCCTCTCCCCAGGTGGGCGACTTTGCCATCCTGCTCCGGGCTGGCTTCGACCGCTGGAGCGCCGCCAAGCTGCAGCTGTCCACGGCGCTGGGTGGCCTGCTGGGCGCCTGCTTTGCCATCTGCACACAGTCCCCCAAGGGCGTAGGTACGGCTGGGGGTGCTGTTGGAGGGCGCGGCCACGGTTCCCCGCAGGGGGGGTCAGGACGGGCGCCCTGGGCCCCGCCGGCTAAGGGCTCCGTCCACGCAGGGGAGACGGTGGCCTGGGTCCTGCCCTTCACCTCTGGCGGCTTCCTCCACATCGCCCTGGTGGGTGTGCTGCCGGACCTGCTGGAGGAGGACGACCCGTGGTGAGTGCCCGTGGGGACAGCCCCGTGAGGCCGGGCCCGAGGCCGGCCCCCGAGCCCCTTCTCCCCAGGCTCTCGCTGCAGCAGGTGCTTCTGCTCTGCGCCGGCGTCCTGGTGATGGTGCTGCTCTCCCTGGGCGTCGAGTGACCTTGCTGCTGCCACCCGCACAGCAATAAGAGCTCGGACCTGCCCGTGACCGAGTGTGTGTGCGCGTGTGCGAGACCGACACTGTGACCCGCCGCTCCGTCACCCTGCACCTGCTGGGGAGCAGCGCTGGTCCCCAGAACCCCAGGGTTTCAAGCAGCCCAGGGCTGCAGGGCCCCGAGACAGCGTGCTTCTGTGGAGGGGACCCCTGGCCCCGCCCTGGGGCGGGCAGTGCAGGCTGGGCCGGGCACCTTCCCTCGGGTCCCTCTTCCTGGCCCACCTTTCACCACCTCTTCAGCCAAAGAAAGGGCAGGCAGGTGCCCAGGCTCCTGTGCCCTCACCGAGCCCCTGACAGCTCTTGCCACCTCCAGCCGCCACACAGCAGCCTGCAGGGCAGCAGTGACCAGGCCAGGCACCTCCCTGGCCGCTCAGGGACGCGCTCTGCAGGCACAGGGTGGGCACCCTGGCTGGGGTGAGGGGCTACACGCAGCTGTCAGCGCTCAGGAACGTGCTCGGAGGACAGAGCCATCCCAGGCCTCCCTGGGTGGCCCCCGGTGGCTCGGCCCTGTGGAGGCGGCTGAGCAGGTCTGCTCGGTCCTCCTGCACTCAGGGAGGGCCCACCTGCATCTGTAAATACTTGTCTATAGATGGCCTACAATAAATATTCTCAGACCAGAGCCTGCGGCCTGATCTCATCTGACCATGGCAGACAGCCGGGCACCAGAGATCCTAGACCCCCATCCACACACAAGGGTTTGCTTTATCCTGTGAGCCTAACAGGCCAGGGGGCCTCCTGGCTCCCCCACACTCTTCATTTAACCCAGGAAGGTAGTCCTCTCCAGGCCTGGTCTCAACCTGGCTAGTGCCCAGCCACCAGGGGGCGCTGCTCCCTCACAGTGTCCTGTATACGCACCACCAGGCTGGGACTGTAGGTGGAGAGAGCACCTCCTTCCTTGCCCCTATGTGCCGTGCAGCAGTGTAACTCTCAAGAGCCTCATCGGCTGGGCCTGGGGAAGTGGTCCCATCTGGCCTGAGCCGGTGCTCTGCGCTCCTAGCCGCCAAGGGAGGGGTGCGCTTTATAAATGAGCCCAGGGAGTGTGCAGGGTCACCAGCAGGACCTGGGAGACACTGGGAATGCGCCGGCCTTGGGAGTCAGCAACTACCGGGCTGTGTCCACAGGGTGGGGAAGGTGAGGAGCACAGAGCGCCATTCGGAGGCTGCCGAGGTCCATGGGGACTGACACCAGCCCCTCCTCAGCTGCGTCGTCCAGGGCTGGCTGTGGGCGCTCATTCTGGTAACCACTCAAGACTCCACATCCAGTCTGCACCACACAGCCCAGGAGCCCCTGACCAGTGAGGCCCCACAGAGATGCTTGGGAGACCCCACAGCACAGGCAGAGGGTGGCAGAGAAAAGAGCCTCAGACTGGAGGGGGTGCCAGAGTGGATCTTGCCTAAGGGTGATTTGCAGCCAGAAGCAGCCGAGAGCTAATGGTGCCTAGCCAGGGCAAATGGAGAAAGAGGCAGGACATTTCAAGGACAAAAACTTGGCTTTCTGAGTCAGCAAGCCGTAGAACCAGAGCTCCCAAGTGCACCAAGAAGGCACAACACCAAGCACAACGGCACATGCTTGGAATCCCATCTACTCAGCCGGCTGAGGCAGGAGGACTGCAAAGGTGAAGCCAGCTTGGGCAATTTAGCAGTGTCTCAAAGGGGTAGGGATGTGGCTCAGAGTTCAAACCCCGGTACCACGAAGGGGGAGGGGCCGCTATCTTCCCTTCCTGCCCTTCCCTCTAGAACTGGACCAAGGAGCCCGGAAGCGCACAGGGGCGGTGGGAGGAGGGCTCAAGGCGCTAGGAGACTGACTACAGGAAGCAGCTGCAGAGTCCGCATGGCCCGGATGGCCTCTGCCTGACAGCTGGCTTGGGGCCCACGGCGTCTGGGGCCTGAAGAGGCTGCTGGGCCTGTCCCCACTGTTCCCCAGAGCCCAGGAAGCAGACAGGTGGTGGACGGGGACGTGTTTATTAGGTGGCAGCCAGCGTGGCCGGCCTAGGCGTAGTACTGCAGGTTGGCTTTCTTCTTGGCCTGCACCTCCAGGATGCCCTCCATGTAGTCCTCGTGGGTCAGCTCCGTGGCCCCCCTGCGCAGCGCGATCATGCCCTGCAAAAGACAGGCAGTGAGGGGCCGCTGCGCCCAGGCCCAGCTCCCCACTACCAGCTCTGCCTGGCACTCACCGCCTCTACACACACAGCCTTGCACTGGGCCCCGTTGAAGTCGTCGGTGCAGCGGGCCAGCTCCTCGTAGTTCACATCAGGACTGAGAGGGTGGCACGGGAGGTCACGGGTGGGCGGGCACAGGAGACCACCGCGGCCCCACGCAGCACAGCCGGGCAAGCACCTTATTCGCACTGCCCGGTCTGCGTCTGGCACGGGCAGGTCTGTCCTAGGCCCTACTGGGCCTGGGGCCCCAGAGGGCAGTCGGCATGGTCCCCGCAGCCTCCGCTCACCTGACGTTCATCTTCCGGGAGTGGATCTGCATGATCCTGGCCCGGGCCTCCTCATTGGGCATTGGGAACTCGATCTTTCGGTCCAGGCGGCCTGAGCGGAGCAGGGCGGGGTCCAAGATGTCCACCCTGTTGGTGGCTGCAATCACCTAAGGAGGGAGAAGCAGCCACGCGGAGCCATGAGTGAGGCACAAGCTCCAGCTGAGCCCCGTGCCTGTTCGCCCCCCGCCGGGCTAGGCAGAGGCCAGGATGCTCACCTTGACCTGGGTGTTGGGCTGGAAGCCATCCAGCTGGTTCAACAGCTCCAGCATGGTCCTCTGCACCTCCCTGTCCCCAGCCTTCTCGCTGTCAAAGCTGCGGGCACAGGAGGCAGAGACACTGAGGCCACAGCCCAGGGGGCTCCGTGCCCCCAGGGCCAGGCCGGGACTGGCCACCCAGCTGCCATACAACGTGGACAGATTGCTGCTGGCAGCACTCCAAGCCCAGAGACCAAGGGAGCAGGTAGCGGACAGAGGCTCACAGGGAAAAAGCAGCCCCGGCCCAGCCGGTCTTCCTGCTGACCCAGCGGCAGTGCCAGGGCCCGAGGGGCAGAGGGGACAGGGTGAGCACGGGGGGGGGCCGGGACGGCCACACCAAGGCCAGCGTCTGCACCCAGAGTCCAGAGCGGATGGCGTGAGGGAGGGAGGCGTGAGGAGGACGGAGGCCGAGAGCGGGAACCTAGCCGAGGAGGGGCGGGGCAGGAGGAGCTGGAAGGGGGCACAGCCCGGCTCTCCGCCCGGCCCAGGCTCCCCAGCACCCCTACCGCTTGGTGCCAATGGCATCTAGCTCGTCGATGAAGATGATGGACGGCGCTTTCTCCTTAGCCAGAGCGAAGGCGTCCCGCACCAGCTTGGCCCCATCACCGATGAACATCTGCACCAGCTGGGGCCCGGCCAGCTTCAGGAAGGTGGCCTGAGGGGGCACGCGCAGCAGGTCAGGCTCTCGGGGTGGGGGAGAGTCCTCAGCACCCCCCGCTCCTCCCCGCAGGGCACGCACCTTGGTCTGCGCCGCACAGGCCCGGGCCAGCAGCGTCTTCCCTGTCCCCGGCGGCCCATACATCAGCACCCCCTTCGGAGGCTGGATCCCCAAGTTCTCAAACTTTTCCTTGTGGTTCATCGGCAAGACAATGGCCTCCACCAGCTGCCAGGGGGAAGAGCTGGGTGAGGAGAGTGGAGCCCTGAGGACCCCACAGCCTGACACCTCGGGCTCCAGTCTGCACCCCTCCTGCTCTAAGCCGGGGACACGGGAAGCTGACCCCGCACACCCACCGAGGCTGGCCCAGCCCCTCTAGGACCACAGGAATGGGGTGGGAGACACCAGCGGTCACGCCTGGAGCCGGCCCTGACGTTCCGCAGCCATCCAGCATCTGGGATCGGAGCCTCCTACCTGCCACGTCACTCTCCACTTCCACCCTGGGCCGCCGGAGGCCGAGGGCCACAGGAAGTGACGCACTCTGGTCGGCAAGGCGGAGCATGGGAAACCCACCTCCTGAATCTGCTTGTCCAGGCCGCCGATGTCACTGTACTGCTCCGTTGGCCTCTCGTCCACCTCCATGGCCTTCACCCGAGAATCATACTCTGTAGGCAGCGTCTCGAGGATCAGGTAGGAATCTTTGTTCACACCCTGGACACAGAGCAGGGAGCCTTCAGCTTTGCCACAGCTCAGGCCCCACTTCATAAGCTGCTACAAGTGGCCACAGAGGAAAAGCAAAACGCAGGACCGACAGCACAGAACCAAGAGCAAGTAGCGGTGCTGCAGGCCTGTACTCCCTATTCAGGAAGATGAAGCAGAAGGGTCTCAAATTCGAAGCCAGCCTGGCCACTAAATGAGATGCTGTCTCAAAAATTAAAAACTGGTATGAATAAGGAAATAGGGCCGGAGATTTAGCTCAGTGGTTCCGGCGCCTGGTTCAATTCCGAGTAACCACATAAAATGCTGGGCCTGGTGACTCACCAGGCCCACCAGCAATCAGTACCACATACCACAGTGCCAGGTGTGGTGGCTCACGCCTGTCATCCCAGCACTCGGGAGACAGAGGCAGGAGGATTGCTGAGTTGGAGGCTTGCCTGAGCTACATAGTGAGCTGAGGGCCAGCCTGAACTACAAAGCGAGACCCTGTCTCAAAAAAAAAAAAAAAGAAGAAGAAGAAGCAAAAAGACTATTAGGGCTGCACTGCCAAGATGTAGAGGTGAGAGGGTTGGGGCGGGGCCTCGGCTGGTGCACATGAGAAACACCAGAGCAAAGCCTGCCCGGGCTCAGGCACCACTCACCACCAGGTCTCCGGGCTTCAGCTTCTCGGCATCTACCAAGCCAATCACAGGCAAGAAGTACGTCTGCAGGAGAAGATAGGCAGTCTCGGTGACCGTCCTCGTGGCCATGGCACCCTACCCCTCAGCGACCCCAGCACCAAGTCGCCTCACCTGGCGGGTGGAGGTTTTGATCACTGCACACTTGCCTTTCCTCTGAGAGTCCAGGTCGATATTGGCACCATCTTCCTCTTGGTCATTGGGGTCAACGTCTAGCAGCTGAGAAGGGAAAGAGCTCAGCCCCTTGAGCTTCCCAGGCCCAAGAGAATCCCCGACACTGGGGACTCACTCCTCAAGTAGCCTGAGCCTAGCAAAGGTGTGGCGGATAAATCACAGTGCTGGTAAGATCTCTGCTTAGGCTGAGCATGAGGAGCTAGGGTTAGAGACCAGTCTGGCCTATTTATCAAGGTCAAGGCCAGCCTGGACCACACAGTGAAACTAGGCCTCGAGGAAACAAAACACGAAGATTTCTGTTTAGATATTTCTTCTTTGCATAGAGCTCACCCACCCAGCAAGGGGACACTTGAGACTTCTGAAGCCTCTATATGGGAAGGAGGCCCCAGGAGTTGGAAGCTGGGACATGCAATTTGGCCTCAGAATTTCCACCCCAGGCTGTCTCCAAGCCCACCAATCCCCTCTTCCCCTCCACATACACACACACCTCGATGACGTTGGAGACAAGGTATGGCAGGGTCTTGTTCACTTTGATTTTCTCGCTGTTCTCTTTGATCTTGTCTTTCATGGCTTGAAGTTCATGGGTGACTCGCAACACTTCGCTCTTCATTATCTGGGATGCGGGTGGAGAAAGCCAATGTTCAGGGTTCTGTCACACATGGGGGCCCAGGCTGTCCGGGGGCTCTCCTTAGATCTGTCTACCCAGACCCAAATCTAAGCCTTTCAAGTCCCAGCCAGGAGCTAGGGATTTAGTTCAGTGGTTCTGGAGTCTGGCTGGCAAATGCAAGGTCCCAAGTTCAATCCCCGGTACCACATACTACAATACCGGCCGTGGTGACTCACTTCTGTCATCCCAGCACTCGGGAGGCAGAGGCAGGAGGATTGCTGTGAGTTCAAGGCTTGCCTGGGCTACATAGTGAGCTCAGGGCCAGCCTGAACTACAAAGTGGGACTCTGTCTCAAAAAACAAACAAAAAACCAGAAGTCCCAGCCTGCCTGTGCCCACATCTAGAAATCAAGACAGGAGACAAATGTGAAAACCATCTTTTTGTTTGAGGCAGGGTCTTGCTGTGTAGTCCTGGCTGACCTTGAACTCTTGGCAATCCTCCTGCCTTAGCCTCCTGGGTGCTGGGATTCCAGCCCACACCACTATGCCCAGCAGTTTGGAAACCACCTGTCGAAGCAGGTACAGCACTGGAGAAAGAAGAGGCCTCTCAGTCAGGTGGATACAGGTTTGGGGTTCTGCCTCTTAGTAAGTAAGGGCTGAGTCCCTTACCCATGGCGGGGGGGGGGACAACTGTGTGCCTCAGTTTGCTCATCTGTAAACAGGAGATTTACTGGAAGTGGGCTTCTAAGGGGAATAAACACCTCGCTGGCAAAGGCCGTCTGATCGCTTATCTCAGACCTGGTCTCCACCACCCTGTCTCTTCCTGGCCCACGGGGAAGGAGGCCGAGAGGAGCCTGGGGTCGCGGGCCGACGCCCACCTTGATCTCGCTGTCCAGCAGCCGTGTGCGCTGGATGATCTCTTCTGTGGACATCTTAAGCACCTCCTCCCCGATTCCATCTTGCTGTTTAAAGAAAAAATGATTTCTGTATTTACTTGTATCCCGGACAGGAATCCCACGTTCCCTAAGCTGACTCTGTCCCAATTCGCCACCCCGAATCCACGATGAAGAAGCAGGACCTTGGCATACTTCCAAGCGGCCCAGATCCCGCCAACCCCAGCTCTGAGACATCCAGCCCTCCAGAGCCCACCTCGGCTTCATCCCACACGGTCGCCATCTTCTCTTGCCGAGTCACTGGACTCGCGAGCTCGGCAGCAGATTCCTTTCTTGAAGGAAAACGTCGACGGTGATTCTGGACAAGACCTGCGGCTGGAAATCGCTGTGGTCTCTTAGGAAGCCTTTTCTTAACCAGTGACGAACTTGTTCCGCAAACCCTGACTCCTGACCGAATTATCTCTGTACTCAATGTCAGAGCGAATCTGCTGCTTTGACTCCAAAATCCAAACCCCAGCTACAGGACCCGCCCCCGTGGCTCCTGAAACGTTCCCGCCCTCGTTCTATTTGTGATGGGTGTGAGCATTCGAGTTACTATTGGCCAGTGGTCGAGGAAAGGGCGGACCCTGAGTGTTAACCCGGAAGGGGCGGGAGAACGACGGGAGCCGCCAGGGCCCTAGGGAAATGTAGTTTCATCTGACCTAGAACCGAAAGGGCCGCAGTCCACCTCAGAATCCGTGTCCCCGGAAATTGGGGGATCTGCAGAATGGCAATGCCTTCCAAATTGTAAACAAGATATAAGCAAAAGGCAAAAAAGGGGGGGCATTAAATTACACTTTTACGACCAATATGCTTTGAAATTCAAGGTGACCACTCAGAGTTAGTGGAGAGAAACACCTGTATTTTAGTTTTAGTTTTTTGGTGGGTTTTTTTGTTTGTTTTTTGTGTTTTGAGACAGGGCCTCACAATGTAGTCCATCCTGGCCTCGAACTCATAGTGATCCTCCAACCTCAGCCTCCCAAGTGCTGGGATGACAGGTGTGAGCCAGCACATCCAGCAGTGTGGTGTGTGGTACTGATTGCTGGTGGGCATGAGCCACCACACCTGGTATTGTGGTATGTGGTTACCGGGATCAAACCAGGGACCTTGCACTTCTAGGCAGGTGCCGGAACCATTGAGCTAAATCTTTGGCCCCTCCTTTTTTTAAAAAAATATCACATTTATTGACATATTTTAGGCATAATAATAGCATCACAGGGAATTTGCACCTGTACGTGATACATCCTCTCATTTCTCCTTGAGCCCCCTCCCTTTTTTTTTTTTTGAGACAGGGTCTTGCTTTGTAGTTCAGGCTGGCCCTGAGCTCACTATGTAGCCCAGGCAAGTGTCAAACTCAGCAATCCTCCCGTCTCTGCCTTCCGAGTGCTGGGATTACAGGCATGAGCCACCACGCCCAGCCCCTCCCCTTTTTTGCTTCTATTTTCACTTTTTTCCTGGTCTCTTCCTTCCTTTCTCTCTCCCCCCCTCCCTGTGCCCCTTCCCATTTGAACATTTTCTTCCCATCTATCACTGTCTACTATGCATTTTAGTCCTTATTTGCACTGTTTCTCACACCAGAGAAATGATGCTGTATTTAAACATGTGCATCCGATTTATTCCACAGAAGTGTCTCGAGGTGCATCCACTTAGCTAGAAATGTCTCAAGCGCAACCTTTATGGCAGAGTAATATTTCATTGTATAAAATAACAGTCTTTATCCTTTAGTCAGTTGATGGGTATTTGGGCCATTTCTGAGATTTAGCTATTACATACTGCGCTGCTACAAACATGGGTGTGCATATACCCCTTCCACCCCTCCTTCTGAGAAGGCCCCTACACACCCCAAGGTGGGCTCACACTGTGGATCCTCTGACAGCCTCAGGGAGCCGCCAGGGCCCTAGGGAGCCGCAGGCGAGCAGCACCACCCCAGCCTTCTAACCCTTCCAAAGCACTGTCTAAGGAATCTGTCCCCCCCAACTTACACACAAAGAAATGGAAGCTCTAAGAGACCATGCCCTGCTCAAGGTCGTGCAGGCCATGAAGAGCAGAGCAGTGCTTGCGCCCAAGTAGCATGGGGAGAAGAAATCAATGTGCAGAATGACAGTCCTGGGTCTGTGCCAGGCCGTTAATATTCAATTTCTGGAAAACCTTGTGCTGCTCTCTTCTAAATTTCAGCCGGCTTGCATACAGAATTCTCTCTGCTCACAAGATGAATCGTTCACAGGCCTGTGCGATGTGCTCGACATTCGCGAGTTCCCAGGCTGTGTGGGCCGCTTGGGCTTCACCACGGCTCCCCAGCCGCCAGGTCTCCAGCCACTAGGACATGCTCGGGCAGGGCGGCTGGGGCCCTCGGGGTCGAGGGCAGGGAGGCTGCCTCTGGAGAGACATGTGGGAGCCCCAACCTCGCCATCGTGCCACACACACAGCAGGGTGGGTAAGAATCCTGGACCAGGCACAAAGGGTTTATTTTTCTATAAAGAGCAGAGTACAGAGGCGGAGGAGTGGCAGAAGCAGCCCAGGCCCAGCACAATCCTGGAGGCCACGTGGCTGCCCAGGTCAGCCAAAGCTCAGGTCTGGCTGCGGGTGCGAGCCGGAAGAGGAAACGAGGCGGTGCTGGGCCAAGGGCACAGTCACACGAAGCCGGGCTTCATGGATGCACGGCGGCAGTTGGGGCAGCCCCGGGCCGCGTTCCTCTGCAGGCACCTGCGGGAGCAGAGGCCCTGCAGCTCTGAGCCATGTCCTGGCCTGGCTTTCTGCTCCCCCCATGGGCGCTGCAGGCACTTGCTGCCCGGAGCCTCCTGCACAGCAGCAGAGTGGAAGCCGGCGGCTGTCTGACCTGGTGGCCTCCAGAGGCCTGAGTTCCTCGGGGAAAGGACGCGGGAGTGGCCGTCGAGCTGCTGGGAGGGCTCAGCGGGCCACGCACGGGGAGCTCTTAGAGCACAGCTGGACCTGGGCATGAGGCGCAGGCCTGTAACCCCAGCATTCTGGGAGGCTGAGGCAGAGGGACACGTTTGAGCCCAGCCAGGGCACTTTGGTGACTTAGGGGGGACTTTGTCCCAAAGTAAAGAATTTCTCCTTGGGCCGGAGGGTTAGCTCAGTGGTTCTGGCACCTGCCTCCCAAGTGCAAGGTCCTGAGTTCAATCCCTGTTAACCACATACAATGCTGGGCGTGGAGACTCATGCCCACCAGGAATCAATACCACATACCACAGTGCTGGACATGGTGGCTCACGCCTATCATCCCAACACTCGGGAGGCAGAGGCAGGAGAATTGCTGAGTTCCAGGCTTGCCTGGGCTACATAAGTGAGCTCAGAGCCAGCCTGAACTACAAAGTGAGACCTGTCTCAAAAAAAAAAAAAAAAATTTCTCCTTAAAAGGGGCGGGGCTGTAGCTGAGCACAAAGACCCTGGGTTCAATCCCCCCCAAATATAAATGAAGCCTCTGAATCGTTCTGGGTAGTGGCAGGGAGGGCATCTACCAGCAGCTGGGTTGTCTCTGAGCAGATCAGTGGGAAATTCATGGGGCATCCCGGGCCGCGGGCAGCACCAGGCCAGTGGGCCGTTAAAGCACGGTGCCCCTCACCTGAGGTGAAAGAGGTGCGCACAGGGCAGCGCCTGCAGCCGGCCGTTCTGCTCGCCGATGGCCTCCCCGCAAAGCCCGCAGTAGAGCTCGGTCTCCTCCACGCATGCGTGAAAGCGCACCACGTGGGCGCGCACCTCCCGCTGCAGCCCCTTGCTGCGACAGATGTCCTCGGCCAGCCGGTGCAGCCGCAGCTGGCTCAGCTGGCGGGGACAGAGGTTGAGGACTGGGCCGGCGTGGGGCCCTGCCCTCCTGCCCTCCTGCCCACCTGACGCCGGAGCGCCGCGGCCACCCTCCCTGGGCCTGGGTTCCGTGCAGAGCAGAGCGGGGTCAAAGAGCAGAGGTTGCTGCTCCTTCTCCGCGGGATTCTAGGACCCATCTGCGGCCTGGCCCCATCACAGCACCTTCCTTTCGTGTCTTCACTCACATTTCTAGCAGCGCAACCCTGACCCGAATCTACACCTGCCAGAGGCGGGCACAGCGGGCCGGGTGCTGGCTGAGCCCTGCTGCAGGCCCTGCAGTTTCTGGATGGCTCGGAGTGCTGAGCCCGGCCCTGCATCTGGGGCTGGGGCTGGCGAGGCACTGAATGGGGGTGCCAGATTGGTGCGGAAGGGGCCGGGTGGCCTGACACACCAGAGAGCAAGTGACAGGCCTCCATGACTCTGTGACGGCCACAGGACCCCCTTCCAGGAGACGGGAAGTGACGGACACGGAAAACATCTCCCAGCAGCTGTGAGGCCACCATAGGGAGTCTGCTGAAGCTCAGATTCTCTGAGGAATCCCTTCCAAACTGTGACATTCCCGTCCCACCCCAGGCCGGGGCTGGGGGTCAGGAAGGGCTCAGGGTTGCCCAGGTCGGGGCGGGGGGTCCTCCCTAGAATTTCTGAGCCAAGAGACAGAATCAGGTCTGACCTTGTTCCCCACATCCTCGGCCAGGTCCTGGGCTCTCTCGATGGCGTCTAGAGCCTAGAAGGTGAGCAGAGGCCAAGGCTGGGGACCGGGTCCGACAAGGGTTTACAGCAGACAGTGGGGGTAGGGCGGGGCAGCCGCCCTGTGTGAGACAGGAGCAGGGCGAGAAGGTAGAGCTGCAGGAGCCGCAGTCTGCGCATGTCCGGAAAGGGCAGGACGAGCCGTCTCCCACCGCTGGGAGGCCGGGCGAGGCCCTGAGCGTCAGAGTTCAGACCCCAGTGCGGCCCGTTACCGGCCATGGTCGGGGCCGAGCGCGAATCTCCTCTCAGCTGGGAAGCTAAGTTGAACTGTCTGGCCCTCCAGGAGCAGGCAAGGCAGGCCGTAGAGAAGGGCTCAGGCTGGCGCGGCCTGCAGCAGAGCCTTACCTTGTCTGGCGCCTTCCTGGCGATCCAGCACTTGGTCACACCCAGCAGCACCTGCACCTGCCCCAAGCGGTTTCCGATCTCGGTCATGATGCTCATGGCGGAGTCGTACCTGGGAAAGGCCGTCTGCAGGGGTGGGGAGGAGGTGGGATCAGGCCAGGCCAGCCCAGAGCCCCCACCCCGCCCGGCGACCTCACCTCCAGGTCCCCTCGGCTTCGGTGGATGTCGGCAAAGCAGAGCAGGCACAGCGCCTGCAGCGGCCGGTCCCCGTGCTGCAGCGCGATCTTCATGGACTCCTGAGGGTGGGGCGCCCTTGGGGTCACGGTGCCCTCAGAGCCCCGCACCTGTTGTGCCCGGCTTCACGCACCCAAGCACTGCGGCCACAGCACGTGGCAGGGCAACTGTGGCAGGACTGACAGCAGGCAGCCAAGGCTCTGAGAGAAGCACCGTGATCGAGGTCCCAGCAAGCAAGCTGCACAGCTGGGATCCGAATCCTCTCCATGGCGCTGCAGACTGGCTCCCTCCTGCCTGATTCTTCCAGGTGCCCGCAGAGGGCACTGGGCCCCTCCCCCTCCCCGCGCCTTCCCCCCATGAGGATGGGCCGGGGAGGGGTAAAGCTGGACCCACACCTCCTTCAGGGTTCAGCTGTGGAAGGAGGGGCCCTGGCTCCTGCCCCGCCCCCCCCACTTCCCTCCAAGCCCACCTCACAGCACTCCATGGCACTGCCCAGGTGGCCCAGCAGGCGGTAGGCCACGGCCATGTGGTACTGGCTCATGGCTCGGTACTTGAGGCTCCAGCCTTTGCCGTAGTCGCTGACGAGCTCCGCTGCCTTGCAGGGGAAAAACAGGGCTTTCTCATAGTCCTGCAGGGACAAGAGTGGCGGCGGGCTGAGCCAGGGAACGGCCCACTGAGGCTCTAGCGCAGGAAGCCGGCGGAGAGCCGCCCCGGTCAGCAGGAGCCCGCCCCAGTGCTCAGCCCTAGCACATGCCCAAAAAATACTTCGTCACACGAACGAAGAGTGAGAAACCCCCAGGTGGGCTGGTGCCCGCCTGTAACTCCACCACTGGGGAGGCTGAGGCAGGAGGATTGTGAGTTCAGTCCAGCCTGCGAACACAGTGAGTCCAAGCTGGCCTGGACTACGTAGTGAGACGTAATGAGCCTGAAAGAAGAAACGGGAAGAAGGAAAGGAGGCAAGGACGGGGCCAGCTGTTGACTTCCGGTCCCACACGGGCCCCTCACCTTAGGGCTTCGGGGGTGTATCAGCGTGCCCTGCTCAGTGCCTGTTCCCCTGGGGTTCAGCGACATGTCGTCAGCCCTATCAGCTCAGAAGACCTCAGAACAAACGCTCCACGTTCTCTCCCACGACCTCCTTGAGCCCCCAAAGCATTTTCTCCTCGCCCTGAGCTCACAGTGTCGGCTCAGGCCCGTCAGGAAGGCAGGAGACCAGAGGCAACTCTGCAGCCGCCACATCCCCAGCCTGCCCCGTCCCCGCCCCGTCACGGGCCGGCCCCCAGCCCTGGCGCTTTGTCACTGTGTTCTCCTGAACTCTCCCCGGCGCGGTACAGATGTGTCTGGCATTTCTCACCTCATCAAAAGTGAAGCTCAGCCGGGAAGGGTGGTGCACCCTTGCGACCCCACCAACACTTCAGGGGGCAGAGGCTGAGGGTCGCAAGTTTGAGTCCTGCCTGGACATTTTTTTTTTTTTCCAGCAATGTGGTATGTGGTATGTGGTATTGATTGCTGGTGGGCATGAGTCACCACACCCAGCACTGTATGCGGTCACTGGGGATCGAACTCAGGAACTTGCGCTTGCGAGGCAGGCGCCGGAACCACTGAGCTAAATCTCTGGCCCTCTGTCATGTCTTGAGTAACTATATTCCAGAGAAACCAGGCAACGCCAAAGAGGGAAAAAGTTCTCTTTTAGATAAAAACCCAGCGAATGGATAAGGAATCCAGGACCTTGGAAACCCCCCTCCACAAGCTGGAATGATTGGCCTGGCAGGAACCCCGTGGGCACTAAAATCAGTGGGGAAATGGGCCGCACAGAGCCGCCGGGTGCCAGTGTCAGCAGGGTCCTCCCGCCCCGCCTGGAAGGCAGACGTGGCCTGAACTTGGAGGGATCCAGCCATCGCGCCCCAGCCGCCCCGACGAGCCCCAGCACGAAGGCCACGGCAGGTCTGGATGGAGAAAATGTACCCGAAATTCTTCCCCAAATGACCTTGTACTGGGTCATTCTGCCTTTCCCTGTAATGCCAGCACTCTGCGAGGCTGAGGCAGGAGGAATTCAAGTTCAAAGCCAACCTGGACAACTCAGTGAGAGCTTGTCTTCAAATAAAAAATAAAGGAGCCGGAGATTGAGCTCAGTGGTTCCGGCGCCTGCCTCACAAGCGCAAGGTCCTGAGTTCGATCCCGGTAGCCACATAGACTGCTGGGTGTGGTGACTCACACCCACCAGCAATCAGTACCACATACCACAGTGCCGGGCATGGTGGCTCACGCCTGTCATCCCAGCACTCGGGAGGCAGAGACAGGAGGATTGCTGAGTTTGAGGCTTGCCTGGGCTCCATAGTGAGCTCAGGGCCAGCCTGAACTACAAAGCGAGACTCTGTCTCAAAAATAAATAAATAAATAATAAAAAATAAAAGGGGCTGAGGATTTAGCTCAAGTGGTACTGCACCAACCTTGGACGCACAAAGGCCCGAGTTTGATCCCCAGTACCGCAAAAAAATAAATGAAAATTTAAAAATTAAATTAAAAAGGACCGGGATTTAGCTCAGTGGTTTCAGTGTCTGCTTGGCAAGCACAAGGTCTGGAGTTCGATCCCTGGGTGTGGTGGCTCGGTGCTGGGTGTGGTGGCTCACACCTGTCATCCTAGCACTTGGGAGGCAGAGGCAGGAGGATGGCTGAGCTCGAGGCTTGCCTGGGCTACATAGTGAGCTCAGGGCCAGCCTGAACTACAAAGCGAGACCTTGTCTCAAAAAACTAAAGAACAGTAAAAATAAAAATAAATTTAAAAAGATCTGGGGACATAGGTCAGTATGAAGGCCCTGCGTTCAATCTGCCAGCACAGGAAAAAAATGTCATGGAAAATAAAGGGAAAGGTGAGGAGTGGCTCTTGTCTGTGTCCCAGTTCGGACAGGCTGAGGGAGAGGGCACGCTTTTAGGGTAAGTAGAGAGATTTAAATATAGACTGGGCATGGGGTGCTATTTACTGATAATTTTGGTGTATGCAATAAGTTTTGTGATTATAAAAGAATTCTTATAAAACGAGGGGCTTTTAGGTGCAAACTGAGCTACTTTGTCACAATGTTGGCAATTTTCTGTCACAACACTTCAGTTAAAATGTGTAAATCTGGGCTGGAGATTTAGTTCTGGCACCTGCCTAGTAAGCCCAAGGTCTGTAGTTTGATCCCAATAACCACATACAACAATACTGGGGGTGGTGACTTGGTGACTCATGCCCACCAGCAATCAGTACCACATACCACAATGCTGGGCATGGTGGCTCACGCCTGTTATCCCAGCACTCGGGAGGCAGAGGCAGGAGGACTGCTGTGAGTTCAAGGCCAGCCTGGGCTACATAGTGAGACCTCTGTCATCAAAAAATCAATCAATCAATCAATCAAAGGCAGCTGGGCTTAGTGCCTTGCTCCAGCACTCTGGGAGGCCGAGGCAGGAGTATCCAGAAATTTCAGTCCACTCTGGGTATCTTATCAACTTAGTGCAACCGCAAAAAAGAAAGAGACAGCTGAGGTTATAGCTCAGTACAAAGGCCCTGCGTTCAGTCGCAAGTACTACCCAAAAGAAAGTGGCAGAGATATGTAGAATGATTCAGTCTATGTGGTGCTTATTTGAGAATTCATTGTGTTATTCTATTTTCTCATCTGGTTTTCTCTTATTTGGTACAGGGACTGAACTCAGGACCTTGCACTTGCAAGACAGGCGCGGCACCACTGAACTAAATGTCCAGCCCTCTCATCTGTTTTTCTTCAAAATCACAAAGATTTAAAAATATACCTGTCCCTCCCCAATCCCATCATCACAGAGAATGGCGTCCAGCTCTGGAAAACAGGATCGAGCAGCTGTCCTTGGGTCTCTCCTCTCCTCCAGCACCCTCTGACCACGAGCAGAACCGACCTTCCCCTCGGCTTACTGCAGCCCCAGGCCGCGCCTGCCCCGAGCGGTGTCCAGGCCCACCTTGACCTGCGCGTAGAAGCTGCCCAGGCTGCAGCACACACGGCACTCCAGCATGGCGTCGTCGTTGTTGTGGGCGTAGCGCAGAGCCTTCTCGAAGCTCTCCAGGGCCTTCTGGAAGAGGCTCAGGCCCAGGAAGGCGTTGCCCATGCTCAGGCTGACCTGGCCCCCGAGCCGCGCGCCCGCCCTGGTGCCGGGCAGGCCGAGGCAGGTCTTGCAGTAGGAGATGGTCTTGGGGAACTCGCACAGCTTCTCGTTGCTGCGCGCCAGGTTCAGGTAGCTCTCCAGGAGGCAGTCTGCGTCCTCCAGCTCGCGGGCGGTGTCCACCTGGACCACAGCGAACTGCCCGCAGGGGCGGGCGGGGTGCCCTGAGCCTCTGGTCTGGCCTCCCTCGGAACAGCGGCCTGAAGCCGGGACCAGAGCCCGCACCCGCCCAGCCGGGCCACGCTCAGCCTGCCGCCCCCACCAGGGAGGCCAGAACTGGAGTTTGAGACCCGGGCTCCCCATCCGCAGAGCCTAGGCCCCGGGCTCCGGGTCAGGGGTTCAGACATGGAAGTTCAAGACCCCGGCCTGGACCTGAAGTCCCAGCCGCCAGAGCCCAGCACACAGGAGCCGGAGGACATCGAGCTCCGGGGGTGCCGATCCTGCCCACCCCGGGGCGGCCGCCCACCTTGAGCATCTCCCGGTAGCGGCCCATCTCGGAGTGCGCCGTCACCAGGCAGCCCAGCACGCGGAAGCGGCCTGCGGGGTCCGGGCTGGTCTCCAGCACCTTGGTCCACACCTGTAGCGCCTTCTCCGTGTGGTTGGACTGGTACAGCCGCAACCCTTTCTCGATCTGCTGCTTCGCCTGGTCCTGCCCCATCCTCTGGCAGCCGGTGGCCCCGCAGACCTCAGGGGCTCCTCTGTGCCCTAGGTCCTCATGGCACGGCCCCTCATAGGTGGGCGAGCCCCGGAAAGGAAAGCAGCAGCCGGCAGGAGCCAAGCAGGCCTGGATGACAGGGGCGCCAGCCTGGGACTCAGCTGCTCGGCGGCCCCTCGGTGCAGCTGTCCCTGCCACTTGGAGCCACGTGGCCTCAGGAATGCCAGCAGCATGGTCACGCGGGCCCTGGCCACACCCAGCCAGCCCAGTGGCTACCCCAGGGACCAGCCCCGGACCACCTGCCCAGCCCCCCGGGGGTCCCTGGCACTAATGCGCCCCACCTCCTGGGAGCGGCCACCAAGGCCCCAGGGGGGGGGCAACAGAGGCAGTGGACGACTTGGGGCAGAATGCCAGCTGCCCGGCGCACGCCCCACCCCACTGTGTTCCTGGGACGCAGTGTGGTCGCACCTGCCACACCCGGCCAGTATCTCCCCCAGTCTGGGCGCCCCTGGGCTCCTGCTGACTCCCTGCCAGCCAGTCCCTCTCTGGGCCCGACTCCGGCTCTGCCCCGTGAGGACAGTAGGACAACAGCAGACCCTACTGTTCAGGGCTGGCACGCGAGCCAGCCCACTTCCTGTCTGCGGGTGTGCTGAAGACAGGGCCTGAGACCGCTGGACGCTCCAGCTCACAGGCTGGTGAGCACAGAATGAGGTATTCGCGCCAGGGACAGCGTCTGGCACAGGAGCCATGTGACCAGCAGACCACCCTGTGCATCCCAGCCAGGGGTGATGACGCGCCTGTAACACCAGTGCTCTGGGAAGCTGAGGCAGGAGGAACTTGGGTCTGAGCTCAGCATGGGCAACCTGGTGAGACTGTCTCATAACAAAAAACAAACAAAAAATGAGGGCTGTGGGGCCGGAGGGTTAGCTCAGTGGTTCTGGCGCCTGCCTTGCAAGCGCAAAGACCTGAGTTCGATCCCCAATAACCTCATATAATGCTGGGCGTGGAGACTCACGCCCACCAACAATCAACACCACCGCATACCACAATGCCGGATGTGGTAGCTCACACCTGTAGTCCCAGCACTCGGGAGGCAGGGACAGGAGGATTGCTGAGTTCGTGGCGGCTTGCCTGGGCACCATAGTGAGCTCAGGGCCAGCCTGAATTAAACGCGAGACCCTGTCTCAAAAAAAAAAAAAAAAAAAAAAAATGAGGGCTGTGGACGTAGCTCTGTGCTGAAGCCTTGGGCTCATGCCACGTTACCAATTAAAGAAAAGAATTCTAGTTCCAATCCCAGCCCTGGTTTGAAATGGTCCCTAACTAACAGCAGACACTGGGAAGAGTGAGGCCGCGTGCAGGGAACAGACACTTGGGGGCTGGGAGTGCCGGGGCGAGAAGCCCCCTCTGCTCACCTTCCCCGCCCCGCTCGGTGCTAGGTCAGGGTTTTTAGTACAGTCACACCACTGTGCACTGACTGCTGCGGGCTCCTGAACACCGGCGAGCCCCGACACGCCTGCACCCACCACATCCCTCTGGCATTAGGGCTGAGCTGGGCCCATCCCTCGCAAATCAGTGTGCTGAAAGTCTAACCCCAGGACCTCGGGAATGTGACTGTTATCTTTCTTGCTTGCTGTTTTTTTTTTTTTTTTTTGGTGACTGGGTCTCACCATATAGGCCAGGCTGGCCTTGAACTCAGGCCCAGCCTCCCGAATGCTGGGATCACAGGCGTGCACCCCTGCACCCGGCTGCTCTCTTACAGTGCTAGGAATCAAGCCCAGGGGCTCACAAGTACTCGGCAAGCGCTTGGCCACTGAGCTACAACCCCAGCCGTACTTGGGGGAGGCTGAGAGGCCGGGGCACTGGCAGTGGGGCTCAGGCTGGGGTCCCTCCGCTCAGCAGCCAGCCGTCAGCTGCGGCAGGAGGCGGAGAGCGGACAGCTGGCGTCCACACCCCGAAGGAGCCAGGACTCTGGTGATCTCCGATTGAAGCCCGAAGGGCAGACAAAAGCTTCTCCTGCCCCGGGGGCCCTGGCTCCGGAGTGGAGAATGTGCTCACACCTGCTGCTGCTGCCTTCAAGGTTGTGAGTCCCGGAATGCAGCGACAGCCTTGGCTGAAGCGCACTCCCTCGGGCAAGGGGTGTGATTTTACAACTCGGAGATCCAGGGCAGGTGAGGGGAGTCTGGCAGAACCCTAACCAGTATTTTCTCGGCCAGCATTTTTTTTTTTTTTTTTTTGAGACAGGGTCTCGCTTAGTAGTTCAGGCTGGCCCTGAGCTCACTATGTAGCCCAGGCAAGCCTCGAACTCAGCAATCCTCCCATCTCTGCCTCCCGAGTGCTGGGATTATAGGCGTGAGCCACCACGCCCGGCAGCATTATTTTAATTTACAGGGAAGGAAGCAGGCACAGAGAGCCGGTCGCCCTGCAACCGAGAGCCGGGGCTGGGACCAGAACTGAGTCCTGTGACTTCAGTGGGAGGTCCACTCTCCGCCGCTGCACCTTCTGGGGAGGGAGGAAAGGCCGGGACAGACTGGGGAGCTAGACCCCAGCGTGGAGAAACTCAGTGGCCACTGCCTGCCACACAACAAAGTCACCAGGACTAAGGCAAAACCAGCAGAAGCCAGGCGAAGAGCCACAGATGGCCTTTCCTGCGCACGTGGCTGACGGTGCGGGTGGACGGCTGGGGCTGTGCATCGGTCACGGCAGGTAGCAGCTCTGTGGGTCAAGGCAAAGCCGACAGCAGGGTTGGGGTGCAATTCAGCTGGAGGGGACTTGCCTAGCCCAGCATTTGACCCGGGTTCCACCCCAGCCCCACAGAAACAACAATTTTGTGTCACACTCAGGCCTGAAGCAGGGACACGGTCTGGAGAGAGACCTGCATGTTGCTAGCTGGCCGGCAACACTTGGTATGTGAAGAATTTCATATAAAAATCTGCCTCTCCTGCTAACAGACCAGATGTCACCGCAGCCCCAGGCCCGCGGCTGTCTGGGGCCTGCAGCCCCTATCCTCATCCGGGCAGGGGTCGCCCACGGGCCTCTTTCGCGCTTACATCAGCGGCACGGCTGGCTGTCCGCCAAGATGGGTGCGGTCCTCAAGGCCCCTGCTCAACTGTTTTCTCAGCTGTGGTGCGGGGATGGCCCCTCTCTGCCAAGTTTTCTGGGAAATCGAAGCACATGATACATACAAGTTTGCTCTGCAAACAGGGTTCTGCACTTCTGCTTCACTGGCTCCCGCTCTGTATACTAGTGAGAAAACCAGGAAGGCTCCGTGTCCCACAGGCAGGCGACCCTAAGCAAGGACGTGGCCCGTGATGCTCAGGACAATATTCTGGAAGAATAAGCCATGGAATGCTCAGGATGGTGCACATGAGGCAAACCCTGGAAACGCACCACCTGCCAGCTTGGCAATGGCCTGAGGGATGGGGTTCACTCATACTGAAATATCTCTTCCTCTTTCCTTTTTTGAGACAGGGTCTCCCTTTGTAGTTCAGACTGGCCCTGAGCTCACTATGGAGCCCAGGCTAGTCTCGAACTCACAGCAATCCTCCTGCCTCTGCCTCCCAAGTGCTGGGATGACAGGCGTGAGCCACCACTGCCGGGATTGTGGTATGTGGTACTGAGTGCTGGGATTACAGGAGTGAGCACCATTCCTGGCATTGTGCTGTTTGGTCCTGGGGATGGAACTTGGGAGGAACCCTGCGCTTGCCAGGCAGAGGCCAGGACCACTGAGCTGAATCTCCAGTTGTGAAATGTCTTATCTTTTCTTGGCCGTACAGGAGTAAGAACCCAGCTCTCTTTGGGGGGAGGGGGAGTACCAGGGACTGAGCGTGGGCCCCTGTGCTTTAACCACCTGAGCTCAGTCCCCAGCCCTGAACCTGAGCTCAGTCCCCGCTTTCAAAACCTTTGAGAGAGGCCTCACCGAGTCACCCAGACTCAGACTCAATGCCCCAGTCTGCTCACGTGCTGCCATCATGGACATGTGCCACCAGGCCTGGACCCATTTTACATTTTTCAGACAAGTCTCTTTATGTAGCTCCGGCTGGCCCTGAACCCTGTCTCCAGAGCACAGGGGCTGCCACGGGTGTGCTTCTCCACACCTGGCTTGATTTTGTTTTCTGAAAGCAAAGTAATGCAGAACTCCCTACGCTGGCACTGCCCAACCCATTTGTACAGGGTGAGTATGAGGGAATTAACAGCAACCCAGAGCAGTGGGTAAAGGGGCAGGGAGGTGCAGACACTCAAGACGGAGGGTGGGAGGGCAGGGGCACGAATGCAGGGCAGCTGCAGCGGAGGACTGGATGCATGCAACGCGCTCAGCAGGGCTGGGGATGCCAGGCCAGGTGCAGGCAGTGCTGTGCCCACTGGCACAGAGGGCGGGTGGGCAGGTGGGGGAGGAAACACCTGGACGAGGGTGGAGTAAAAGCTGAGGTTCTGGCTGCGCTCTCCCAAAATGTGTCCAGTAGCAGAGACCGAAAGATCAGCAGTTGCAGAGGCCAGGAGAGGGGTGACTGCTGATGAGCACAGGATGTTTTGGGGGGACAAAAAGGTTCTAAAGTTGGCTTGTGGCTCGTGTGTGAATTATAGCTCAAAGAAGCCCCGTGAAAAGCCAGGTAGCTCCATGAGACTCGAACCAGGATGCTCGTGTTGCGTGGCTCAGCTCTCGCGAGGCCCTGGCCAGGACGGCCGCTGGTGCTGCAAGCGAGCCCTGGTCACCACCTGCGTGACAAGAGCCCTCCCCGCGCGGACCTGTGCCCAGCACAGCCAGCCACACCAAGGAGATGAAGGCGAGGCTGAGCAGGCCCCGTGTGGAAAGGGCAGAGGTACCGGGCAGAGCCCGCAGATTCGCCAGAGCCTGGCACCGTTGCAGAAGGGTGCCCCCTCCCTGGGCACTAGGCCTCGAGCTGCGTGACAAGGTCTCTGCAAACCACACACAAGAATGTGGTAAGTAGCAGGTGCTGAGCCACCAATGGAAAAACGGAAGCTACTGGGGATGCTGGGGCAGGAGAATCTGAGCGAGCCTGGCCTCAGAAACTTCAACAAGGCTGTGTTTCAAAGTAAAAACTAGGGCTGAGGATTTAGCTCAGTATAAAGATCCTGGGCTCAATCCCTGCTAGTGGTGGTAATGGTATAGCTTTATGATTATAAAGAAGGTTAAGAAGTAGTTCTTGCCGGGCGTGGTGGCTCACGCCTGTCATCCCAGCACTCGGGAGGCAGAGGCAGGAAGGTTGCTGAGTCTGAGGCTTGCCTGGGCTACACAGTGAGCTCAGGGCCAGCCTGAACTACAAAGCGAGACCCCGTCTCAGAAAAAAATAGCTCTTTTGACATACTCTTTTGAGTAAATTATTTTTTGTGGTCCTGGGAACTTATGCATGCTAGGTAAGTGTTCTCCTACTGAACCACACCCCTAACCCTGCATAAATTTTTGTTATTTTTTGTTCTTTGAGACAGTGTCTCCCTCTGTAATTGAGTGCCTCAGCCCTGAGAGCTGGGATTATAGGTATACCACACCTCTACCCAAGTATATTGTAAAACCACAGGCTGTAAGCATGAAAGATGCTCACATAGTATTATCAAGAAAAAAAATCAAAATTTTCTTATGAAGTTCTTAGAAAACCCCAAGGCAGACCAAGCAGCTGTGCCAGCCTGGACTGAGCCACAGAAAATCACAGTGTGCTACACAGACAGGACTTTGCTGTGGCTGCCCTCTCATTCAGGAGGGAGTCTGGGAGGTGTTAGGAGCACTCTAACATATTAATGGTTAAGGAATTTAATACATAGTAAACAGAATTAGGACCTCAAACTTGTTTTTTCACCATTATCAAAGCTGGGGATGGTGGCGCATACCTGTAATCCCAGCACTTGGGAGGCTGAGGCAGGAGGATTGTGAATGCCACACCATCCTTGACTAACTAGAGACACTGTCTCCAAAAAGGGGGAAAAAAAGAGAAAAATATCTGGGAGCTGAGATTCTTTGTATACTTGTTATGTGATTTGCTTTCCCAATGGATTCCCCTTTAATCAATACTAACCTTATTGTTGATAACAGCTTTGCTCACCTTTTGAGTTTTATTGGTTGGCCCCACTTTGAACCTGCCTCACTCCGAGGCTTTCCTGTAAATATGCCTTGGCAAGGAGAGCCCCGGGTCACCCACTTCCAGGCCCTCCTTCTGTCCCTGTTAGGCAGAAGGCTTCTTTCTCAATCAACTCTTCCAGCTCTTTTTTTTTTTTTTTGAGACAGGGTCTTGCTTGGTAGTTCAGGCTGGCCCTGAGCCCACTATGGAGCCCAGGCAAGCTGCCGCGAACTCAGCAATCCTTCTGTCTCTGCCTCCCGAGTGCTGGGATGACAGGCTTGAGCCACCACGCCCAGCACTGTATGTGGTTACCGGGGATCGAACTCAGGACCTTGCGCTTGCAAGGCAGGCACCGGAACCACTGAGCTGATCCTCCGGCCCCTCTTCCAGCTCTTAAAAAAAAAAAAGCTAAGGAAAAATGTGCACTGAGTTGATCTGTGACATTTAAGTGGCACTGGTAGCACAAAGGTCACACTTGGACCGCACTTGAACCCAGCACTTGGAAGGCTGAGGCAGAGGATCACAGTGAGTTTGAGGCCAGCCTGACTACACAGGGAAACTGGTTTAAAAAAAAAGAAAGGCTGGGCCGGAGGGTTAGCTCAGTGGTTCCGGCGCCCGCCTCGCAAGTGCAAGGTCCTGAGTTCGATCCCGGTGACCACATACAATGCTGTGCGTGGAGACTCATGCCCGCCAGCCATCAATACCACCCACATACCACAGTGCCGGGCGTGGTGGCTCACGCCTGTCATCCCAGCACTCGGGAGGCAGAGGCAGGAGGATTGCTGAGTTCGAGGCTTGTCTGGGCTACATAGTGAGCTCAGAGCCAGCCTCAACTACAGAGTGAAACCCTGTCTCAAAAAACAAAACAAAACAAAACAAAACAAAGAAAGGCTGAGATTGTAGCTCAGTGTAGCATTGTGCCTGCCTCCCAAAAGCAAGGTGCTGAGTTCGATCCCTGGTAGTACCAAAAAAAAATTGCAAAGCCAAATTTAATGTTATACGAATTTTGCCACAGTAAAAAACAATAAACACCATCAGATAAACAGCAGCTGACTCGGTATCAGATTGGGTAAACTGCAGGTGTCAGATGGGCGAGCCAGCCCTTGAGGGTAATCCCACCACGAGGGAGGCGGAGACCACCCGGCGTGGGCAGTGAGGCCATTTCAGAAGCCACCCGACCCTGCGTGGAGAAGAGTCAGGGCCCGTGGGGAGCCTGGCACCGGGCACCGGTCAAGGAGGCCCCCCTGCAGCGCTCCTGGTCCCCACCCGCACGCTCACAGGGCCGTGCCCATCTGGTTAACTGGCACCCATCTCCTCAGCGCGCACACCAGGTTCCGGCCCTGGGCAAGAAGGCGGCGGCGAGGAAGGGCCGGGCTACCCAGGGGCCGGCACCCACGCGCGGACTGCTGCCCACTCCAGAGAGTAGCTGGGGTAACACCGTACACTGACGCAAAGTTCTGGTTTTAAAGCTGTAGAAGAATAAAAACAATCAGAGGCAACACTGTGAGCCAAGGTCGTCCAGTCTCTCACAGCGAGCGTTCCGGTCGTCTCTGAGCCAGCGGACCACGCCCCGCAGGCGGCCGGGCAGTCTCCTTCCCTGGGAGCCAGTGTGCAGGGCCGCTGCTGCGGCACACACCGCGCGCTGGCCGCGAGGTGCCCAGGGCGCTGTCTGGATGGCGCTCAGACCCTCGGCCCAGTGGCCAAGGGACCCTGAAGTTTCTTGGAGGCCCGAGGCGAGCCCGCGCTGCAGCTCGGTCCGGCGGCCCCTCAGACACACCCGGAGCTCCCGCCCGAAGCCCTTCCCCTCCCCCAGCAGTCAAGGACGCTGAAGATAGAGTCTGTTCTTCTCAAACAGTTTAATAGCAAATAAACAAAGGAAGGTACCACACTTGGCAGATACAAAATGACTTTTTGTCTGTGTGTCTGTGCAATTAAAACAGATTTAGGTTTCCCATTGGGACAAAAGGAAAAACACACAAAAAAGGAAGGCGAGTCCTTTGAAACACATAGTCCCTTGCTCCAAACTTGGAACATTCTTTTTTCTTTTTTAATCCACTACACAAACTCTGTGATTGGGTGAGAAAAGCGACAAAGGCTCTTCTTACCTTTTTTTTTAAACCATTAAAGTAAAATCCATAATTTTCTACAGAGTACAACACAAGTTCACACAAAAAAGACATTTTCTTTTGCAAATCAAAACAGGAAAGAAAGGAAAGCTCAAACAAGGTCGAGGAGAAGCATTTCCACGGCTGAATCACGACTTGAGTTGATTGAATCCCGTTGTTGCTGCAGAACAGACTGTGCGTTTGGTCATAGTGGCATTTTTTTTTCTCTTCACATTGTGAAATCACTTTACATTGTTTTCTAGTAGAAAAGGCAAAAAACTGTACAAAACCCCTAGTGTTAAATACAACGTTTGTACCAATAAAAAACTCACACAGGTTTGTCTCCAAAATGTAAAGTTTCTTTTTTTTTCTTTTTAAATTATTCACAAAAAGCAGCTGGAAATCAGAAAGGCAGCTGCCGCTCCGGGGCCTCAAATCCATTAAAACCACCACAGAACAATTAAAACAATCAGAGAGAAAAGGAAAAGGGAGCAACGTCCAAAGTTTGGCATTTGGTTTTGTCCACAGGTTTTCCCAGAGCTCCCCTTGGAATTGAAAGCAAAATACATTGGCAAACACAGTCTCTCAATCCCAGGGAGGGCAGTGCCGTGGCCCTGCCGCGAGGTGGCTCTGTGCAGTCAGACTGTGGGCGCGGTGGGCTCTGGGCCAGGCCTGCTCCCCACCTCCGCGGGGCTCGCGAGCCTGTCGGAGGCTGGGGGCCTTGGGCTGCCCCTCCTGCCAGTGGGAGTGGGCTCCAGCACAGCCCGGGCAGCCTGCCGGGCACCCCTTCAGCCCAGGGCTGACCAGCCTTCCGCCCCACCCTGTCCCTCAGCACCCCCATCCTCCCTGGACATCGTGTCCCCAGTGCTCAGGGCTGCAGAGGACCTGCCACCCACCCCTCTCCGGCTCCCTCTTCCTCCTCAGACCATCCTGGCTGCTCCTCTCCTCTCCTCTGGCCTCCACCCCTCCATGCACATTCTTCCTCAAGTCCCCAAGACCCCGGGGCTGGACGGTGCCACACGAGAAGAGGGAAGTTTCCCTCGGCCAGGGTACTGGCCGGCCTGACGCCCGGGGACAGGAGCTATGTGCCCCCCCAGCAGCCAGGCGCACACGGCCAGGAGGAGCCTGGGGGCGGGCGGGGTCAGGCTGTAAACAGTGTGGAGACTGTGGTATTGTGCTTGTCGCCTAGGAGAGCGCCGGAGGGTGGGCGGCCACTCAGTGCACGGCGCCCCTCCTGGCCTGAGCGCCCTCCTCGCTGGATGCTGGTCCTGCACTAGGCCCGCTAGGCCCCTGTGCCCCGTGGCCCTGGCAGGTCTCCGCTTCCCTCCCCTGCCCTGCCCTGCCCTCTGGCCAGAGCAGACCAGGTCCCAGGCACCCTGCTCCGACCTGACGCCACATGAGGTGACAGTCTAAGTGCACAGGCACACGCTCTATGGGCAATAGAGGAGAAAGTTGCCACTTCAAAATAAAAACAGTACAATCTTGAAAAAAAAAATAATCAACCCCACAACAATTTAAAACAGCTTCTTTGAAACCCTTTTAAATCGGTCAGTTTTTGCACAAACTATAGAAAACAGAGAGGTGAAGGTGATATATACGAAGGTGTGAAGAAATAGCAGGAAACATGCAAAACTTGTTTTTTTCTGAGCATAATCTTAGTGGAAAAAATATTCAAAATGAAAACACAAAACAATATAAAAAAAATCAAAACATCACATTTTGCTGTGGAGACTGTAGGACAAGCATGGAGGTGAGCCGCGGGCTGAGGGATGGGCCAGAGGGGTCCCGGGCGCCCAGCAGGGTCACCCCAAGGAAGACCACGGAAGAAAAGGAGATGGGACAGCTGGGGCCCGAGCTGCAGCCTGCCGGCACAGAGGGGAGGGTCAGCGCCGTCTGCAGTCGAGAACGCAGAAAAACAAAAATAAGAACAATATGTGTGGTCTCCTCAAGCCCCACAAACTGAATAGCAAAATGTGCTCAGGAGCCTCAAAGGTTTTAGTGACACCCTTTATTTCACTGTTTACTTCAAAGTTGTCTTTAAAACTAAGCACACAGAAACAAAGCCTAGAAACGGACTGGCTGTGTGTTCACAGAAACACAAACACCACGCGGTATGTGCTAGTAGGGCTGCTCTGAAGACAATTACAAAGAATTGGAATCACAAAATCAAGTGGTTATCTTATGAAGTTCTAGAAAAATAGATTTTTATATTCAAATGCAAGTTTAAATATTTCCCCTTCAGCAGTCGTTCTAGCAAAACCAATTTTGGCAGCACAAAAAAGGAAAAGAAAATAAAAGGAAAGAAAAAACAAAGAAAGAAACAAACATAATAAAAATACACGTCAGCATCAAAGGTCAACACAAGGTCAAAGGTGAGAGTTCAAGCATCAGAGAAGCTGAAGAGACAGGGATTTGGACGATGTACTTGACGCCACATCGACATGCTTTAGGCACAACGATGAACAAACGGCAGGAATCTAGAAAAAAAACAAACCAGAAAGAGGGAGACCCACTGAGTTACACAGAGCAATACATCCAAACAGAGAGAGAGAACAGCACACTCACTGTGTGGACAGCCCTGAGTGAGGAGCAGGGCGGGGCGGGATGACAGGGACTTTGCACATGCTAACAATGGACACAGGGAAGAGTCAAAAAGGACACGGAGGACACCGAGAAACATCCAGCTGCCAGAGACAGAGGGAACCTAAGGCTTGGATTTCCCACGAAGCGCCCATGGGCACAGGTCGAGGGGAGGGGCTCCCAAGGGGGAGACGAGAGGTGCAGGCTGGGGCAGGGGTCTTCGGCAGGAGGACTGGGGTTTCTGTTCCACCCTGCGGGGGAGCCCTGGGTTCCCAGAAATCCAAGCCCTCGGCTTCCACACGGCCCTGGCTACCTATGTGGGACCCAGGAGACAGTGGTCTGGCTGCATTCGAGGCAAATCAATTTCATGATGTAACCCAAGAAGAAACAAAACTACAGCAGAAAGCACACGGTAAGTGACACCTCCACAACAGAAAAGCATTGCTAAGACTTGACTGCGAGTCTCCACTCCCGGGCTGAGCCCTCTCACACTGCGAGACTCGGAGGGGAGCAGCTTCTTCACAAAACCATCTTTGGCTGGGAGAGAACTGTGCTCAAGGGCAGCGTCCCTGCGGTGCGACAGCGGGCAGAGGGCCGGCGGTGACGGGCTGGCCCACCAGCTGCCCGCGCAGCCAGGGCCCCGAGGGGCCAGAGCTGAGCTGGGACAGGCCTCGGTGGGATCCTAGGTGGCAGGCTGTGCCCACACCCAGGACAAATCCGCGGGCAACAGAGGAGGGGGCAGGAGGGCGTGGAGCTCTGGCCAAGGAGGAAGACAGAGCAGAAGGTCGGGAGCGGCGCCGGCAGCGCCCAGGGAGCACAGCTCTCTCCTCTGCCAACTCACAGCATCAATGCCTCCCCTCGGGCACGTCAGCCAGGCTGCGAATGCCACAGAAAGTCAGTAGTTTCAATCATACACAGCACCCTGTGTGTACAACAATCACATTCTGGATTCTATAAAATCCTGGCCTTTTCCAGAGATATAATTTAGGTAATAAATATTCTCCACCCCGGAGCTGTATAAAACTTCTATAAAAATAGAAACGACATTCTTGGTTCCAGCTGGTTGGGATTCAGAACGTCTCCCCCAACCTAGCATTTTTTTTTCTTCTTTTTTTTTTGTTTTCTTTTTTCTTTTTATTTTTTGCATTTATTTAAAAAATCCCATCATGACCCTGGAAGCCTTTAGAACAGTTTTCCTTTGAAACACAGGACACATCTCTCCCAGTGTGCAGAATTCAAGTTTACATGGTTCCGCTTAAGAAGGGTATGTCTCACGTTTCTCAGAGGACAACAGGCCCAGTTGTCACTGTGAGAAGGGAGGGGCTGTCCCCGCCCCAGGGGATAATGCAGTACCACCGATCTGCGGCAAGAAGGTCAGGCCCTGGCTCTGCCTCAGGGACTGCATGGCAGGAAGCGCGGCTCCTGACTCACAGCAAAGCGACCTCTTTCTCTGCTCTCTGCTGCTGTTGGTGAGGGCGGGGCAAGCTCTCGGGGCCCCAACAGCCAGTCCCTGGGCAGGGCTAACAATCCGCTCCAACAGGGCTACTGCCAGATGCGCACCGCCAACAGCACGTCTTTTCAGGCTCTCAACCCATAGCACTTCTGGGGCACAGGCAGCGCCTGTGGGAGGCGGTGGGGAGCTAACTAAGCGTGAGGACAAAAACTGACACAGGAATAATACTGAGGTAAATGAGCACTGAATCCACCCGGAGGCTGTGAACGTGCTGCTGTTTCTCTGTCCCCAAGGGCAGAAGGTGGGACTGGTGTGGCTGCAGGAGGCCTCTGCCGTGCCATGGGCGCACCGCCCCAGCGCCTCGGTCAAGGAGGAAAGCTCGGCTCCTCCACGGCGTGACGTCTGCAGCGCAGCACCCTGGCCTGGAGAGATCCTGTGAGTCAGGACACCAAGGCTGGCTCCTCCCACAGTGAGGCAGCTTCTAATCTCCGTCCGAGGGCATCTCCTGCAAGTCTGCCCTCAGGAGACAACTGTGGCCTGGAGTAAACCACGAGGAAGGACACCCTGCAATGTCTTCCAGAGGCCTTTGTAGAAAGGGGATTTGTTGGAAATGGGCCAGGGTCTACTTCGATGTTGATTTAATTAAAACTGATCTCCTTGGCTGTTCTTCCCAACAGCCTCTAGCCAGGCAGGCAGGGCAATCTGATACCAATGGAGGCTTGAAGGGCCAGGAATGAGTGATGTCTCCCTGCTTTTTGCATAAATCAGCTAATTTAAGAGGTGCTTTATTTCCAGAGAATTGTTGACCCCCTTTTAAGAAAGAGGGGCAGATATCCAGGACAAGAATTGGAAACATAGGTGCCAGAACCTCGGTACATTTCTACGGAAGACAGCTCTGAAGCCGCTTCCGCCTGCAGCTGCAGGCCACTAGGTATCGGGTCACCTGTCTCTCCTCCAGAGCAGCCCTCCCCCATGTGCTTAGGAACACTAGGCTTCATGCTTTGTTCCGCTCAGTTCTCTCTCTTGGGGTGGTCTGGGGCAAATCTTGATCTTTATCTTTTAAAAATACTTCCCCATTCTCCCTCCCCCAGGGTGGTTTGGTGTTGGTCCATCTCAACACACTGGTTACAAACACAGCAAACTTTAAATAAAGGGGGAAAAAAACACCTCAGGATATGGCACCTAAACTCCAAAGTAAAACACTGGAAACCAAAGCACAAACTTGTCCTCTGTACGAAGCGAAACTCCCACAGAAGGCAGTAGCCGAGTCTTCGGGGCAAGCTGTGCCTGCGAGAGTGGCAGGGATCAGGGTCCGGGGCTGCCAACACACAGCCTCAGGGCTTCCAAGCATTCAGGGTGCTCCTCCCCCACTTACCAGAAGACCCTCTCCCTCCAGTCTCAGAGGGGAGCACTCAGTAGGGCTTGCTGTCATTCTTCGAACGCTTGAGCTGCACTTTGAGCCGCTTCATGCCGATCTGAAAGCCATTCATGGACTGGATGGCAGCTTGAGCCGAAACTGGATTGTCGTAACTCACGAAACCTGCGTGTCCAAGCAGAAACTCTGGTGAGGACTGGATGAGCAAGGAGGGTCTCAGTCTGCCTTAGGTGAGAGACAGGGGTCTTAGCCAGTCTCCAGTCCCGATTTTTCTCTGAGACAAAATTCTGGAAGTATCACAAGAAATACATTAATCCTAACAGTACCACTGATGGCTAACCAGCATCCCCCACCCCAAGCCATTTCTCATGCATTCCTTTTCCCTCTAGAGCAGACCTGTGACCGATATCATCACCTCTTTCCTCTCCAGAGGTGAGAAATAGGAGGCTCAAGCAAAGTCCCTTGAGCTGAGCTGAACAAGAGCTCGACCCCAAGCTCAGCTGGCTGCTGCTGGTCACACTGGGCCCCTGCTTCCCACAGCAGGGAACTGCTCGCCGCACCCAGCACCAGAAGAGAGGCCAACATACCGAAACACTTGCTCAGGTTTGTCTGCTTATCTATAAAAACCTTGGCAGACACAACATTCCCGAAGGGCATAAACATCTGCAGCAGGTCCTGATCTCCAAACTCCTGGGGGAGGTGGTAGATGAACAGGTTGGCTCCCTCTGGACCTTCAAAACATCACGGGTAAGTGTCAGCGCCAGCACCCTCGCCACCCCGTGCCCACAGCCTTTCTTCCCCACTGGCACCAGAACTGTCAGTTGGCACACCGCATCTCAGGGAAGGAAAGGGTTGCTCCAAGTGGGAGGCAGGGGTCCGAGGAGCTGTCACCTCCATAAAAACCTCCTCTCTGCTGGCCACAGGGTAGGGTGCTGGGCAGTCAGCAGGCACATCTATAATCCCAGGCCCCGGATGCTGAGGTACATAGTTCAAGGGCACCCTGACCTACACAGCAAGACCCTGTCTCAGAAAACAAATAAATTTTAAAATAGAATAAAAATTTAAAAAATTGGGCCAGAGATTTAGTTCAGTGGTTCCCGAGCCTGCTTAGCAAGCGCAAGTTCACTGGTTTGATCCCCAGTGACCACATACAACAATGCTGGGCCTGGTGACTCACGCCCACCAGCAATCAGCACCACATACCACAGTGCTGGGCGTGGTGGCTCACGCTTGCAATTCCAGCACTGGGGAGGCAGAGACAGGAGGATTGCTGAGTTTGAAGCTTGCCTGGGCTACATAGTGAGCTCAGGGCCAGCCTGAACTACAAAGCAAGACCCTGTCTCAAAAAAAAAAAAATCAAATTAAAATGAATGTTGGTTTAGGAAAGATGCCCCACTCTCTCCAGGGCAGGGAATTAAGTGATTCTGAGGCAGGCGAGGAGGACCACAGGAGCAGTATTCCTCACTACTGTGGCTAAGGAAGGTATCTCTTTCCTACATTAGTGCTTAAACCTCTCATGGTGATAGGAAATGAGCAAAATCTAATGGTACAGGCATCAGTACGACTTTCTATTCCTACGAACTGCTGTCAGGCCTTATCTAGAAAGTGTCTCCGGACTGTAATTCCACTTCCATCAAAGCAACTACTTCCCACTCTACCAACCCACTGACTAACTTATTCTGTCCCATCCCCTGTTTGTCTCTGGTGAGGCCGACACCATGGAGGGCCCTCTGACAGCCCCACAACCCAGAGAAGCTTCCTGGCAAAACAGGTTACTGTGTAATGGTGACAGACATGGCGTGGCCAGGGTCTCCCTCTCTGCCCACTGACTCCCAACACAGGTCTGGTACCTCAGAGGGTCCCCAGCCTTTCCTGGCCTTCCAGCTCTGGTGCAGGGCTGGCAGCTGCCCCGAGCCCTGGCTCCCTGGCACTCACCTTCCTTCTGGCTGCCTGCAGCACCAATACTCTGCTGTGTCAACAGGTTCTGGTTGTACAAGGTGGGGAGCGCAGCGGCAGCGTACTGCTGGATACCAGAGTAGGCCTGGGTGAGGGCCTCCATGGTGCTCCCGGTGCCATTCGAAAGGCCACTGCTGCCCAGACCACCATTTAAAGCAGCCATCCCTTGTTGAGGAAGAGCAGGATTAATGGCTGGGTCAGCTCCACTATCGCCAAAGATAGGCACAGAAACACCTCCCAGTTCACCTTTCACCTTTCTTAGCTTCTACCTGGTCAGTTTCAGGCATCAGAAAAATGCCACCCCAGGAGTGCTCTCCCTGCCACCTTCCCCCCACGGTGGAAGCACCAATGCCCTTCCCACACCGGGCTCCGCCCCTCTTTGGGTGCTCTGCCACTTACACATACACAGGCGGGACGCGGTAAATTAGGGCTTCCAGGACTGAGGGCTAACAGGTGTCTACATGACACGAGATGTGAGCTCGCTCCACAATCAAATGGCAATGTTCACTGTGTGTCTCCCACACACTAAGCGATGTTCTCAGCTCCCTAAGAACCCTCCCAAGCAGTCTATCACGGCTGCCACTCTGATGAGGGTGGACTGACTCAGGGCTGGCTGAGATCCCAGGAGCGTTGCTAACTCCTCTGGACCTCTGTAACTATTCTCATGGCAAGACTACTTGGGTGGGCCACAGGGCCACAAATGCTCCTTACACAGGGATGGCCTGATGGTAACCAAGGCTGGCTCTTACCTGCCAGGGAGCCGACGTTGAGGCCAGCCGTTGCTCCAGCAAGCGTCTGCAGGGCTCCAAGTGAGGCTATGGGGTTGACAGAGTTACTGCTGCTGGAGCTGGGTGAAGACCCTGCTATTAGAAATCCAGGAGTTACACCCAAGCCATCTATAATAGATGAACACTGGAAGCAGCCTATATGTCAATTAACAGATGACTAGATAAAGAAAATGCGTGTTTATATGTAGTGCAGTACTACTCTGCCATAAAGGATAACCTCGAAATACACCAGATACACAAGTTTCAATACTGCACAAAATAAAAAACAGGAAGCAAGGAGATCTTTTTGGAATGGGAAGGAGGACGACATACAGGGTAGGAAGGGATGGGAAAAAGAATTAAGACATATCGGGCTGTGGATGTAGCTCAGTGGTACTGTACCTGCCTGCCCAGTGCCAAGTCCTGAGCTCAATCCCCAGGAATACCCCCCAAAAGGTGAAGATGTGGGGCTGGAGATTTAGCTCAGTGGTTCCAGCGCCTGCCTCACAAGCGCAAGGTCCTGAGTTTGATGCTGATAACCACATACAATGCTGGGCATGGTGACTCACACCCACAGCAATCAATACCACAAACCACAGTGCCGGGTGTGGTGGCTCACGCCTGTAATCCCAACACTCAGGAGGCAGAGACAGGAGGATTGCTGAGGTCAAGGCTTGCCTGGGCTACATAGTGAGCTCAGGACCAGCCTGAACTACAAAGCGAGACCCTATCTCAAAAAAAAAGATGGGGGCCGGAGGGTTAGCTCAGTGGTTCTGG